>SKCR01037042.1:0-124875 GCA_019454045.1 Zanthoxylum bungeanum
TTAAGAAATCAATCAAAAGCCATTGGACTTAATGAATTGACGTTGGACGTTAATCGGTCTTTGAGACTCGTTACGACTAGATTTGGAATTTAAATCGTAAAAGGTTTATTAAATAAAAGTGTAATATTTAATTTGGAATTGAATAGTGAATTAGTATTAAATACATGTTAAATTAGATTTAATGAGGATGTAGTTTAATTTAATTCATGAATTCGTACTTTAAGTACTTATTCGCAAAAACGAGTTTGACTCGAACAAAATCAAATCGTTGTTTGAACATTGGATGATCACTTAATTATCAGATTAATTAATTGATTAGATTGATTGATAGCATGCTTATATGTGTGAATACTTGGTTGTGTTGAATGAATAATGTATATTGGATGGATATTAGATGGGTGGGCAATTTTAGAAATTGTTGTAATAAATTCGATTTATTAATTGGACCTGCGTGTCCAGCCTTATCACCTTCATTCTCTTTGTATTCTCCTCTCACCTATTCCCCTATATGTATATGAGGTTTCTTAGAAGTGTAGTGTAACGGTGTAGAAGTAGTACAAGTGCTAGCTTGAGTGAGAAAGGGAGAGAGATTTGATCTAGGATCATGTGTAAAGTATCCATCCGCATATCATTATTATTTTATTTCATACTCGCTTTATTATGTATTTAGAATGCATGTTTAAGGGGTATGATGATGAGACCTAACAAAGATAATTAAATTGGTAGCCAATTTGCACGCGAAAAACCCTCGTTTTATATTAAGCGATTATCCTTCCATTGAATGATTCTTGTTCAAGATCTGATTGGCATTGGTTTGTTGGCCAAAGTCAAGACCTTGTCAATTGGATGTATTTGAATCATGAGAGTTTTGTTCCACATCGGTGTCTAGTCCATGTGTGTTGTTGATTTTTGGCCAAAGTCAAGATCACTTCTTGTCCAAAGACATTGATTACGAAACTTTCCTTATCAATGGGTCCCGCTTAACTGGAGTCATTAGGTTTGTTGTGCCAAAGCCAAGGCCTAGATGATTCAGAGGATAAGGTTAGAAAATGTATTAGATACATGGCATAAGTAATATGTTTAGGACTTGGATGTCCACCTAACCGGATCTGGGAATTGGATTGGATCCAATTGATCTGTGAGATCTACCTGGTTAAGTAGCATACAGCTTGTGGCCAAAGTCAAGGTTGTATGTTATTTGACAGGATCCTAGCCCACTAGGAAACACGGTTTCCCGAGTACTCCACAGAGGGTTAGAGGCTCGACGAAAAATAGTGGGAGGCAAGTATTGAATTTGCAACATTCGTTCAATTACTCGCCATAACGCGCTCAAACAAATATCATTCGTCAATATTTTACGTTGTTTAAATATTTATATATAGTTGGACTATATACAAACTCATTCAATATATAGTTGATTTTATAATTAGATTATAGTAATCAATATAATTGAATTAAAATGATAGTTGATTTTATAATTGGATTATAGTAATCAATATTAAAATTAAGTTGATTAAATAATTGGATTATTGTAATCATTATAATAAATAGTACCTTATTAATTGATTAAATAGTTAGACTATTGAAATCAAGAAAGAATTGGAAAGTTGAATATTTAAAATATATAATCCTTGGATTAATGTTTTAAATGATTTAATTTTCAATTGGGAATTAATAATAAGTTAATTTATTTGATAAAACTTAACTTATTATAACTGAGCCCATAATTAAGCAAAAGGTTGAGCAGATAAAATCTTTGGAGATTTATGTGATGATGACTTTAGTGCTTAATTAATATACTTATAATAAATCTATCTTTAGATTTAAAAGTATTAAAGTTGCAATTAATAATTCTTAGAGAATTGATTTGACTATTCTAGTGGAGAAAAGTCAAAATTTGCATTGGGCATGTAGTACCAGGTGCATATCGTTTCGATATTCCGAACCCAAGGCTTGGCCAAAGGTTTGTGAATATTGAAAAGATAATTGACATATCCAAAGTGACTACCATTTGGATATGGAAGACACGAAGGAATTAAAGAAAGGGCGAGGCTCTAACTTTAAAAATATTTGTCAAAGTTATGTTCGCTACTAGTATTGAAATTGGATTTCAAATACTTAGTGTAGTACATAAAAATATGTATTGATGTTCAGAATCCACTGTGAGCTGGATACTGACTTCAAGCCGAGATTTCTCTGCGAATGAAAATGGGACGAAAGTCGCTGTTTCGACCGTAGATACCTAAGTTTAGGAACTACCCTTTGGGTATGTACTTAAATTAGGAAATGTTATAATGTAACTAGTTTGACTAGAGACATTATCTCTATATCAGTGTTTAATCCGTTGCGGATAAAACCTTTATATTCTAGAACACTAAAGTGTTTTATTATATAAAGATGATAGTGAGATAAACACATTAGATGTGAATATCAGAATTTATTTTTTGAATATAATAAAATCTCAAACATATAAAAATGACAAAAAAATAGCTCAAATTGATTTGATCAATAGAGACTTATTTGTGGCATTGTTGTCTAGGACACAATTAAACGAGACTCGTATATCCACACTTTTGAAGAATGGGTACTAGGACTGATTTGACTATTCAAATAAGGTCTACGAATCTAGTTTAAGGTTAAATACCTAAAATACTATTTACTTGGTAATAGTAAAAGGGCCACCGATCTGTTAGCCCTATTCATGGTGTTGAAGTTAGTGGGCCCATATCTAGCTGGGCTAGATGTGAACATGAATATTTCGTGACCTTAACGGATGTGGCATCACGTTGTGGTTATGTGTTTCTTTTGAAGAACACAGATCGGAAACTTTTGAAGTTTCGACACGAAGTAAATTAACAGATCGGCTATAGTATTATCGGGAGGATAGTGATACTCGATGAAAATCGGAGTAGAGTAGTAACACTGTTCAAGGCACGAAGTCCTTAATGGAACACAAATAGTTCATCTATGATGAATCTATACCATTAATCTTCAAATACACAAGAAACTAGTAGATCGGATAGAGTCAGAAAACAACCTAGGGTATGGGTTTCTGATCTAACCTCATAAAGATGTCAATCTTATGGAGGTGTACCATCCGACTACGTTTTAAGGAAGTGATACGAGGTATCGACTCCCTGTTATGGCAAAGTGCTATGAATCCGAAATGGATTCCATGTATAACAACTATTTTGGATACTAGTTGTTGTACCACAAAGCATTGTGCCTATTGGAACATTAAACGTCTCTCAAGGAAGACATACATGGAAGGCAACATACCAACGTACAAAGCTGGGCTTTTGACGGAAAGGTATCGTTATCAACAATGTGTTAATAACGGTTCAACCTCTTACCTGTTGCCATGGTAAATCCATTTTGAAGATGCTTGGAGATAACTGTATATTTCATTTATGAAATGTGTCAGTTACAAATCAAAAATCGCTTTCCTGAAAAGGAAACCTTTTGGAGAATGTTTATGACATTCTGACGATTTTGTATAACCGACAAACAAGGTTTGCGGGTTATTCGATCCATGTTTGGATTGAAACAAGCATAAGGTTCTTGGAACTGTCGTTTTGAAATAATCATAATGGTTTATGATTTGACTCAAAACGAAATAATTCTTGTGTATATAAGGAGGTTAGTGGGAGAGCGCACTAACAGTGAAATTCCCATATAGCTATTGTAGAAAGCTTGGCTTTCATAGATATTCTTTCAAATAAAAATTCTCCGTAGAATTCTAGGGAGTAACAACCTTTATTCAAGGAATAAAGATCTACTGGGATAGATTTGGAGTTGTTAACACTCTCTGGGAAATTGTACATTTAAAATGTACTTGTATTGGTGTCTCATACGCTTCAAGCATATGGAGTCACAATCGGGTTAATCCAAGTGATAGTCACTAGATTAAAGATCAAGCAACATCTGTTAGTATCTTAGAGAACTAAAGATGCTGTCTTAAACTATGGAGAAGGAGAACTTGAAGTGACTGGGATCACCGCTGCAAGTTTCCAAACTATTAAATACTACGGTACTATAAAGTTTGAATAACGGGACAGTGAGCCGGAAATTCCAAGCAAGATAACTGTTGCCGAATAAACAACAAATGCGGATTATTGCTGCAGCTGAGGCAGCAAAAAGAAGCCATTTGGATCGAACATAAATCTAATTAGATTAGATATAGTTCTGTTAGCAGCTGAACTAGGCGTCAGCACAGGCTAAGGAATTA
This sequence comes from Zanthoxylum bungeanum, assembly GCA_019454045.1. NCBI lineage: Eukaryota > Viridiplantae > Streptophyta > Magnoliopsida > Sapindales > Rutaceae > Zanthoxylum > Zanthoxylum bungeanum. The sequence goes on from SKCR01037042.1 coordinate 4,229, forward strand.
AAGGTCTCATCGACGATCCAGATATATACTTCTATATCATCTGATTCGTTCGGATCATACATCGTGGCGATGTGATGATCGGTAAATCGCATCATGACGATAATCAAACAAATCCGCTGACGAAAACCTTTCCTCAGCATTTGAACGAACCTTACATAGTTCAAGTGTTGGAACACTTGAGTGACTCGCTACGTGCCAAGTGGGAGATTGTTGGATAATATGACCCATAGCGTCACTATTTGCACAGATCATTGTGTTGTGTGTAGCAAATTAACTATGTAACAAGGAAATTGCAGTCTCGTCATTTGTGATTAGATCACCATAGATATATAAATGAAGAGAGGTCCCTATGATTAGTTCCTGGATTGAGATGATATGAGACAGTATCAGTCCACGAAGGATTAATCATTAAATATCCCTAGCCGTAGTATTATCGAGACTGGACATCGATAATGCGGAATAGGCTAGTATTGCACTTGTGCGCGTTGTGAGGGCACAACGGCATAGTTCTCATATATATAAGTGTTGGAGACTTATGCAAGTGCGATAGGAGGTCGTGTTTCACCGATGGTACGGGAAACAGCTTCGCTCTGGATAGACCCCTCGGAATCCCATTGGTATTATGACTATGTGTCTATGGGAGGCCGAAGTCAAGGTAGGGTGTATAGTCTTAACCTGAGACTTGCATCGCTAATACTTACGATAATCGATAAACTTTGGTTTTGGTGGTTGGGGACTCTGACCAAGTTCTGTGTACACCACTTCTGGGTTTATCAGAGGGTCGTAGAGTGGGTGTGTGTGATGTCAGACGGAAGTATCACTCCAGTCATAATGGAGATGATGTCACGCAGGATACGGTATTAGTGCTCTTAAGTGATGCGCATCCAATCGTGATATTATGACCAGGTCATGAATATCCGATTATAGAGACTAGTTACCAGACATCTGATATGTGTTTCGGACGGGGTAGACGACACTTATCCAGCCCCAGCCCTAGCACGTGACTATCCGATACTGGGCCGATACGCACAATACGATTGTATACTACGCTTGATATAGATCTTAATATTCCTAAAAGGATATGTCCGGAGAATTGGGTAGACTTGGTACTTTGTTAGGAGTCGACCTTGTCTCGTAAATCGGTAGAACGTAGTACTTGGTACGTACGTGATTCGGATACACCGACGACCGTATTTATAGCCAACTTATCCGGAGATCTCATGGGTCGCTTCCCGATAATCCACCGATGACGCACAACTCGCACTCTTGAATAATCTGGGATTAAATAGAAGAGAGAGAAAATTAATCTAGGATTAATTACGGAGATATTTTATCTAGGATAAAATATCGTCTAGAGAGAGATAACGATTGATTTGGAATTAATCGGTAAATTAATATATTCGATATATTAAACGAAATTAGATTTCGACGCGGAATTAAAATTAGATTTTAATTCGGGCGAACGAATTAATTTAGAATTAATTCGTTAGCGACGTGAATAGTGAATTTGCTAGGCGTAATCACTTAATTGCGACGCGACGGAAAAATTGTTAATTTGGAATTAGCGAACCCGAGCCCGAGTGTGATTGCGAGCGCATTCGTATTTAGAATTCGAGTGCGACGACGCAAGTCACATCAAGCGTCAAATCAATCATCACATCAAGCGTCAAATCAAACGTCACTTTGAGTGATGTGACATTTGATTGATTGATATGAGTGATTGATTGATTGATTGACACACATCACATCACTTTATTAAAGTGACATGTGAATAGTGATGTGAGTGGTTGGAATAGTGATTGGAGGGAAATATTTACTTTTGATTTTTTCATTTGGTAAATGTTTTAATATATATTTTTTGAAAAATATATAAAGCTTTTTGGAAAAGCTTTTCACCAACCATTACACATTTCTTCTCTCTCTTTTTCCTCTCTTCTCCCACGCCCAAAAGCTTCATAAACTCACTCTTTTGAACTGAAATGGCGTGAAAAAGGGAAGCCAAGAGTGGGTTTTCATGATGGTGAAAATTCAAGTGCTAGCACACTTACGAGTCTTGCGAAGGTGGTAGGGAGGTTCGCCCATGAGCCGGGATCCGTTAGACGTGGCTTGGAGCTCCGTTTTCTCAGCTCAAAACTGAAATTTGAAGGCAGTGGGCTGCTGCAGTGGGCGCACCAAGGCAGTGAACTTTTGGGTTCGAATCGTCTCCAAATCGACTCAACCGATCGATGTGAGTATTCCGCTACCTCCGTTGATGTATTCACACATTATTTCATGTCTTGATTTGATCTTGGGACCTAGATAAAACTCAACACAAAGATCCTTGAAGTTTCGGCCAAGGTGAAGAAATGGAAGAAAGCTCCAAGCTTTGTGTATTCCAAGCTCCAAGGTGGTTTCCCTATCACCTCCTTTGATTCCAAGATGTGCTAGCAAAAAGAAAAATGAAGAAAAAATTCTTCCTTTGCCTTAGTGTAATTTCGGCAATATGAGAGAGAGGGAGAGCTTTTGCTTTTTCAATATTTTGTTTCTAAAACAATAATGAAAAAACTAATACCAAATATTTGGTATATCCATTGTAAAAAGTCAAAGAATTTTTCCCTCCAAAAAGGCATTAAATGCCTCCACCAACTTGCCTCATGAATAGTGACATCTAGTCACTTTAATAAAGTGACTTGTGACATCCATCAACTAGTCATGTCATGTGATGTGACTTCGCGATGTGACTTGCGGCCCCACTCGTTTCAAAATACGAATGTGTCCGCAAACAGTTTCGGGCTCGGTTTCGCTAATTCCGAATCAACGAATTTCCGTCGCGACGTAAATTAAATATTTATGCCTAGCGAAATCACTATTCACGTCGCTAACGAATTAATTCTAAATTGATTCGTTTGCCCGAATTAAAATCTGATTTTAATTCCGCGTCAAAATCTAATTTCGTTAATATATCGAATATATAATTTTACCAATTAATTCCAAATTAATCGTTCTCTCTCAAAATAAGGCATTTTATCCAAGATAAAGTTTCTCCGTAATTAATCCAAGATTAATAAAGTTCGAATCAAATATCATAGGTGAATCTTCAGGAAGCGACCCGAGAGATCTCCGGTTATGTGGCAGTAAATTCGGTCGTCGGATAATCCGAACACGTACGTACCTAGTACTACGTTTTTACCGATTTACAAGACAAGGTTGGCTTCTAGCAAAGCGCGATGCCTACCCAATTCTCCAGAAATATTCTTATTGGAATATTAGATCTATATCAAGCGTAGTATACCGTAGTATTGCGTACATCGATCCAGTATCGGACGATCACATGTTAGGTCTGGGGCTGGAAATGTGTCTGCCCCGTACGAAACATATATCGGACATCAAGCAACTAGTCTCTTTAAATCGGACAATCCTGACCTAGTCATATTGCCCCGACGGTTGCAACCTTTTATAGAGTACTAGTTCTGTATCCTGCGCGATCATCAACTCTATATGTCTGAAGTGACACTTCCATCTTGACATCACACCCAGTACACTACGATTCCTGATAAACCCAGAAGTGGTGAACACAGAAACTGGTTAAAGCCCCCAACCACCAAAACCAAAGTTTACCGATTGTCGCAAGTACTAGCGATGCAAGTCTCAGGTTAAGACCATATACACCTACCCTGATGCGGCCTCCCATAGACACGCAGACATACTACCAATGGGATTCCGCGGGGTCTATCCAGAGCGAAGCTTGTTTTCCGTACCATTGGTAAAACACAACCTCCTATCGCACTTGCATAAGTATCCAATACTTAAATATATGAGAACTATGCTGTTTGCCCTCACAACGTGCACAAGTGCAATACTAGTCTATTCCGCATTATCGATGTCCTATCTCGATAACACTCCGACTAGGGATATTTAATGATTAAACCTTTTATAATGATACTGTCTCATATCATCTCAATACGGAACTAATCATATGGACTTTCGCCATTTATATATCAAAGTAAATAAATCACAAAACGGCAAAAGACAATTTCATTATAACATAGTTAATTTTGTACAATAATACAATATCATTTACAAAACAGTGACGCTATGGGTCATAATGTCTAACACAAAGGAGGTGCGGAATATACTCACATTGACCGCATCTTGCGACGCGATGAACACGAGTCTTCAAGCTTTTCAAACTCGCGGGAGTGGCCTCATTGTACTGCAGTGGTGCTCGATTTTGGTCTGTGAAACTCCTCCAAGATTCGGCCATGGGAGTCACCATGGAAGCTCCAAGCTTCAAGCTCCAAAATTGATTCCAAGCTCATGTGTTCACTGCCCTATCACCTTAGGAAGACTCATGGTGTGTGCTAGCACAAGATTTTGCAACAAAATCATTCCTTGCTTCTCTTTTTAATTCGGCAAAAACCAGAAAAGTAAGGAGAAGAAGAAGAACGGCTCAAAGCCGTGTGAGAGAGTGGAGGGAAAAGAGAAGACCGAATGTCAAGGTGGAGAGAGAAGGAAAAACGTTTTACTTATATATTTATTTTTTATTTTCCAAAACAAAAACAAATACAAAAAACATTTTCCATTTACCAAAAAGTCAAAAAGCAAAAGTCCATTAATGCTTTTCAACTACCACATCACTATTCACATCAATCAATCAATCAAGTGATAAGTTGTCACATCACTCAAAGTGACTAATGATTTGACGCTTGATGTGACTAGCGATTTGACACTTGATTTGACTTGCGTGCCGTACTCGAATTTGAAATGCGAATATGCTCGCAAATAATCCCGGGCTCGGGTTCGCTAATTCCAAATTAACAATTTTTTCATTGTGACGTAATTAAACGATTACGCCTAGCGAAATCACTATTCACGTCACTAACGAATTAATTCTAAATTAATTCGTTCGCCCGAATTAAAATCTAATTTTAATTTCGCATCGAAATCCAATTTCATATAATATATCGAATAAATTATTTTATCAATTAATTCCAAATTAATCGTTCTCTCTCTTTAATTAATATTTTATCCCAGATAAAATATCTTCGTAATTAATCCCAAATTAATTTTCTCTCTCTTCTAATTAATCCCAGATTAATTAAAGTGCGAGTCATACATCATCGGTGAATCGTCGGGAAGCGACCCATGAGATCCCCGGATATATTGGCAGTAAATACGGTCGTCGGATTATCCGAACACGTAAACCTCGTACTATATTTGTACCGATTTACAAGACAAGGTTGGCTTCTAGCAAAGCGCCATGCCTACCCAATTCTCCAGAAATATCCTTATAGGAATATGAGATCTATATCAAGCGTAGTATACCGTAGTATTGCGTATTTCGATCCAGCATCGGATGATCACGTGCTAGGCCTGAGGCTGAAATTATGTCTGCCCCGTACGGAGCACATATCGGATGTCTAGTAACTAGTTTATTTAATCGGATATACATGACCTAGTTATAATATCCCGATAGCTCGAGCATTTAAGAGAACAAGTTCCGTATCCTACGTGACCATCATCTCCACTATGACTGGAGTGATACTTCCATCTTGACATCACACCCAACACACTACGATTCTCAATATACTCAGTATTGGCGTGCACAGAACCTGTTAAAGTCCCGGATGACCGCAACCAAAGTATATTGATTGTCACAAGTATTAGCGGTGCAAGTCTCAGGTTAAGACCAAATACACCTACCCTGATTTCGGACTTCCATGAACACATAGTCATACTACCAATGGAATTCCGAGGGGGTCTATCCAGAGCGAAGCTGTTTCCCATACCATCAGTGAAACACAACCTCCTATTACACTTGCATTAGTATCCAATACCCAAATATATGAGAACTATATCGTTGTGCCCTCACAACGCGCACAAGTGCAATACTAGTCTTTTACGTATTTATCGATGTCCAATCTCGATAATACTATGACTAGGGATATTTAATGATTTATCCTTCTTGGACTGATACTGTCTCATATCATTCTCCGTCCAGGAACAAATCATAGGGACCTCTCATCATTTATACATCTAGGTGATCTAATCACAAATGATAAGAGTGCAATCTCCTTTGTCACATAGTTAATTTGTACAACAACACCATTGCTTTACAAATAGTGACGTAATGGGTCATAATTGTCCAACATATCAAACCAGTTTATCTTGGAAAGTATAGGGTCAATTTTTGGTTGAAAGGCTAAAAGTTTGTCAATTAAATCATGGACAGTTCTGGCAGTGAATAGGATATATTTTACAGGTTTTGATACGAACTCATTTCTCCAGGCATCATCAAGAAACACACAAAGAAAGTCATAAAATCCATCAACACTAAACAGTCCAATCAGTTTTTTGGTGTATATTCATGTTCGCCCAAGATACTACTGTGAAAATTTACTCCATTGTGCCTAAGCCACCTGGAAAAGAAATAAAAGCATCAACACGATTAATCATTTCAACCAGTCATTCAAATATATCTGGTACAAAAAGTTCATCTCTATTTGATGGTCCTATAAGATTCGCCTCTCCCAAAGGTTTTGGGATGATTCCCAGAACTTGACTACCTCCTTTCTGTACAGCCCTTGAAACGCACCACATTAGTCCAAGATTGCCACCGCCATATACTAAGTGCATATTCCTTTTAGCTATGACTCTACCCAATTCTTTTGCTGCCTCAACAGACTCTTGTTTACAACCAACACTAGTACTGTAAAACACACAGATGTTTACAACTCATCTTCTTGATGTTGCTTCCATTTTTTTAATTTGTTTCTCAACTCTGGATGTCTTCAAGAGTTCAATGATGAGCTAAATTTATAGAACCTAAAAAAAGAGTGAGTAATAATAACAATAGTACCCGCCAAATGATAATTATTTGCTAAACAGTAAAATATATCGTGAAAGTCAAAGAGTCTGGATCATATCTGAGAAAATAAAAGAAAATCACAAAAAAATCACAGTTATTAAAAAAATACAAAGTGATAATAATATTTACATGAAGTAACGACTTATTGACATCTATGCGTCAAGGACAAGATTCCCCTCTAATTTTCTCATGAATGGGTAAAAAGAGTCTTTTAAAGTCAGATTCCTAAGAATCAATTGTTGTTTTTTTTTTCAAAATTGTGTATATAACATGTGAATTGAGTGATGCACATATCCAGTAGGATGCGTCTCAAGAGTCAATGATATGTCATCCAAAGACTTTTTACTCAAGCCATCCCTAATGAATTTAATTTTATCTTCATGGTTTTCAGACATCATTCCTCAAGAACGACAATGAGTATTACATGTCATGCGTGCACACTTATAGCAAACACCCATTCTTTTCGCTCTTCTTTTCTTAGCATAGGTGTTTCTTCATAAACCAGACAAATAAGAAAAAAAAAGTCAAAGAACTCAGCTACCAATTGGACCCATACTTCAATTAACCAACGAATGTCATTAGGAATACCTTTGATAATCAAAAGTCTCATTTGTTCCATGCGAGCTTTGTAGACTTTCATCACAGAGTTTTGAGGGGGAGAAGGCAATTGCTTGTGAAGATTTACGATAACGTCTTCCATCTGTCTATGACTTAACCTACAAAATTAAAAACACAAAAATAAAAAAACACCAAATCTGAATAAATACACAAATTGCATGGATCTAGTGCTAAGTTTAACGTCGTCATCTGAAAGAGTGACACTTTCTTTTTGACACTCAAATGATTTTCCCCAGTTGTGCTTGACAAGCTGGCTATTAACATTAAATGTGTTGTTGGATATGGGGTTGTATATCTCAACAACTCTATAGGGTAACACCCGAGTAATCACAAATGGACATGACCATATTAATTTCAGCTTTCCAGGGAAAATTTTTAACCTTGAATTTTATAACAATACCTACTGCCCTAGTGCCAGTTTTCTGCACACTGTTTTTTTATCATGCCATTTCTTGGTCTTTTCTTTGTACAGTTTGGCATTTTTATTAGCATGTAGGCCAAATTCCTCCAATTTGTTGAGTTGGTGGGGCCGTTTTTCTCATGCTACTTGTAGATCAAGATTTAACTTCTTCAGTGTCCATTATGCTTTATGTTCAAGCTCCACAGGTAGATGGCATGCTTTCCCAAATATCATTCGATATGGGGACATAAAAATTGGTGTCTTGTATGTTGTCTAGTATGCCCATAGTCTGTCATCTAGTTTTATAGACCATTCTTTCCTTATTGATCCAATGGTTCTCTCCAAGATTATTTTGATCTCCCAAATTGAAACTTCAACCTATCCATTTGACTGTGGATGGTGAGCAGTGGCAACATTATAAGTGACTTCGTATTTGGATAGGAGTGCATCGAAGTATCTGTTACAGAAATGTGTACCTCCATCACTGATAATTGCCCAAGGTGTTCCGAATAGAGTGAAAATATTCTTTTTAAGAAATTTTATCACTATTTTTGAATCGTTTGATGGCATTACTATTGCTTCAACACATTTGGAGACATAGTCTACTACAATTAATATGCACAGGTTTCCGAATGATGGAACAAGGGGTCCCATAAAATCAATCCCCCATACATCAAATATCTACACTTCCAGAATGTTTTACAGAGGTCTTTCATTTCTCCTCGAAATATTTCCCATTATCTGGCATATGTCACATTGAAGAGCAAATAAGTAATCATCTTTAAACAAAATGGGCCAGAACAAACCTGATTGTAGGACTTTGGCTGCAGTTTTATTTCCGCTGAAGTGTCCTCTGTATGGTGATGAATGACAATACTGAAGGACACTATTGACCTCCTCCTCTAGAAAACAACGTCTCAGTAGTTGATTAGCATAATGTTTAAACAAGTACAGTTCATCCCAGACATAGTGCTTGACTTCTTTGAAGAACTTCTTTCGTTGCTGATGAGTCCATTCCAACGGCCATTTTCCCTATACTATGTAGTTTATATAGTCAGCTTACCAAGGGATATCCTGCTATTTCATGGCAAACAACTACTCATCTGGAAAAGTTTCTTTGATTGTAAGTTCATTAACAACTATTTCTCCATTATCGAGCCTCGATAAGTGATCTGCCACTTGGTTCTCTATCTCTTTCCTGTCTCGGATCTCCACGTCAAATTCTTGTAGTAGAAGCACCCAAGGGATCAATCTGGGTTTGGCATCTTTCTTTGAAATAATATATTTGATTGCTGAAAGATCTATGTAGACCACCACTTTAGGACCCAGTAGACACAACTGTGAGCAACTTATTTTCATTGGTTTTGTAGTTGAGTTAAGCTTCATTCAGAGTTTCTGCTGGAGTAGTAAATGGTTTGGAAAATTTTTACTTTGCGTTGTCCCAAAACCGCACCTACAGCAAAATCACAAGCATCACACATCACCTCAAATGGAAGGGTCCAGTTGGTGCTACAGTGATGGAGGCAGAGACCAATTTTTTTCAAGAACTCAAAATCTTCATGGCATTCTATGGTGAAGTTGAAAGGCACATCTTTCTCCAGTTTATTTTTTAGCAGTCATGGAGAAGTCTTTTATAAATCACCTGTAAAAGCCTGCATGTCCGAGAAAACTCTTAATTCCTTTGATAGATGATGGTGGATGCATTTTTTCTATTGTCTTGATTTTTTCTTTGTCTGATTTGATTCCCTTTTTGTGAGATCCGATGTCCATCACAATCTATTCTTGCACCATGAAATCGTATTTCTCCTTGTTGATTACCAGGTTGGTATCTTCGTATCTTTGTAACAATTTTCCAAATTTTGTAAGAAGTGATCAAACGAGTCTCCAAACACAGAAAATCATCCAAGAAAACCTCTATACTTTGTTCCAGCTTGTTTGAGAAGATAGCCATTATGCAACATTGAAATTTGGCAGGAGTATTACATAGTCCAAATTACATTTGGCGGAAAGCAAAAGTACCATGCGAACATGTAAAAGTGGTTTTTTCCTGATCTTTTGAGGCGATGGCAATCTAATTGTACCCTGAGTAGCTATCCAAAAAATAATAGAACTGATGTATCGCTAGTCTGTCTAACATCTAGTCAATGAATGGTAGAAAAAATGATCATTCCTTGTTGCTTTGTTCAACTTCCTGTAGTCTATGCATACTCTCTATCCAGTCACCATTCTTGTTGAATTAGCTCGTTCTTTTCATTTGTGACTATAGTAATTCCTTATTTCTTTGGCACACATTGCATGGGACTCACCAACGTACTGTCAGAGATATGGTAGATGATGCCAGCATCCTACCATTTGATAATTTCTTTCTTCATGACCTCATTCATGATTGGATTTAGTGTCATTTGATGCTCCACTATGGCTTTGTTCTCATCCTTCATCATAATTTTTTGAATACAAAATGATTGATTAATACCTAAAATGTCTGTTATAGTCCAGCCAATGGCTTTCTTGTGTTCTCGTAAGATTCTCAGCAACTTATCTTCCTGCTCCAATGTTAGTGACGAAGAAATAATCACAGGTAAATCATAAGAGTTTCCAAAGAATGCATACCTAAGATGGCTCAGAAGTAGATTTAGTTCCAGTTGTGGTGGTTCTTCAATCGAGGGCTTGATTCACTCATTTCTGGATAGTTCCAAACTTTCCACTTGTGGTGTCGATTTGAAGAAAAATGGTCTATCAAGATAGTTGATACATTCCAGAATTTTATCATCTAGCACGCTGTCAGTCTGTTGGTGATGTAAGCTTCAAGTTTATCCGTGGAAAGTTACATTGCATTAATATCCTGAATGATACTATCTAAAACATTAATTCTGAAACATTCATCCTCATTTTCATCATTCAGGAATTTCATGGCTTTGAAAATATTGATTGTAACTTCTTGGTCCTGCACTTTCATGGTTAGTTTTCCTTTTTGTAAATCAATAACAGTTCGACCTGTAGCTAAGAATGGTCTTCCGAGGATGATAGATATATCTTTGTCTTCTTCCATGTTAAGGATAATGAAATTTATAGGGAAATTGAATTTGTTGACTTTAACCAATACATCTTCCACTACACCTCTCGAAAATGTGAGTGATTTATCAACAAGCTGTGGAGTAACTGAGGTGGGCATTGCTTCTCCAATCTGTATTTTCCTATAAATAGACAAAGGCATCAAGTTACTGCTGCCACTAAATCACATAAAGCCTTACCATAGTAATGTTCTCCTATGGTGCAAGGGATGGTGAAACTACCAGGATCTTTCAACTTTGGGGGAAGCTTCCTCCAAATGATGGCGCTGCATTCTTCTATCAATGCTACTGTCTCATAATCTCCCAATCTATGCTTTCGTGAAAGAATGTCTTTCATGAATTTTACATATCTAGACATTTGTTCCAACACTTCTGCAAATGGAATGTTGACATGCAGCTTTTTGAAGATCTCCAAGAATCGAGAAAATTATTTCTCTAGTTTGTATTTCTAGAGATGCTGTGGAAATGGTGGAGGTGGAGTGAATCTTTCTCGATCATTTTATTTTGTGTCTTTTTTCCTCCATCTGTAGTTCTACTTCGTTATTTTCTTTTGGAACTTCTTTAGTGGATGTCTTGACTCTAATATCTTTGTTGATCTCAAAACCAATTTTTAAAGTAATTACTTGACATTATAATGTCTTGGACATGTCAAGGATCTCTAAATCATGATTTGTTTGTGAATTTAACATGATAAGTTGCAGAAAAACTTACATTGATTGGATTGGAGATTTCAAAAAATTTCCATGGATGTGGAAGCTCTAGGCTTAATGGTAAGTTTAAAACTCAAGGCTGAGTTTCCCTATCACCTTCTTTTGACTCCTAAAGTGCTAGCTTTGATGAATTTATGCAACAAAAATTCAAAGGGAATAGAGGAAGTGATTGTCCCTGTTGGGTGGAAAAAAAGAGAGAGATATGAATAGTAATTTCTAACAATACTTGTGTGTTTTCTAAAAACCACTTAATGATTTATATTTTCCAAAACCCACTTAATGCATACTCTCTATCTAGTATCGGATGTCACAAGCTAGGCCTAGGGCTGGAATAGTGTCTGTCCCGTACGAAGCATATATCGGATCACTAGAAACTAGTCTTTGTATTAGAATAATCATGACCTAGTCATACTATCCCGATAGTTGTAGCATTTAAGAGCAATAGTTATGTATCCATGCATGATCATCATCTCTATTTGATTGAAGTGATACTTCCATCTTGACATCACACCCAATTTTCAGTAAACCTATAAGAGGCGTACACATGACCTGTTAAAGTTTCGGATGACTAAAACCAAAGTATACTGATTGTCGTAAGTATTAGCGATGCAAGTCTCAAGTTAAGACCACATACACCAACCCTAATTCGGATTCCCATAGACACATATTCATAACACCAATGGGACTCTGAGGGGTCTATCCAGAGCGAAATTGTTCCCGGTCCAACTGTTAGTGTCCTAGACATGCCCAAGGTCTCTAATACATAATTTAGTGTATGAATGATCAAGAGAGTTGCGGAAAAACTAACATTGATTGGATGTTGATTTCAAAAACATTGTATGTTTCGTTGAAGCTCCAAGCCTTGTTTGAGTGAATCCAACCCAAGGATGAGTTTCCCTATCACATTGATTTGCTCTTTAAGTGCTAGCTTTGGAAAATTTTACAACAAAATTGTCTCTTTGGAGAAGAAGAAGTCACGACAAAGTGAGTGAGAAGGATAAAGTTTTGTGTTTTTGATATTTGTTATCTAAAAATCAATTACCAAAGTCAATTTGTGGATCCAGCATTAACCTTCATGTTAAGAGTTTCCAGATTTTTACAAATCAGATCTAGCTTGGCATTCATTGAATCATGCTCATTTTTGTTGGCTATAAAGAATTGTTGTTGGCCATTTCTTCAATTAAGTCCCAGGCCTGATCTTTTCCTTTTTCCATTAAAGCTCCTCCAGCAGCAGTATCAATTGTGGTTTTCATTAATCTTGAAAGTCCATTATATAAGTTTTAGACTTGTAGCCACTTTGTAATCTCATGGTGAGGAAATTTTCTAAGCAAATCCATGTATCTTTCCGAAGTTTCACAGAGGGATTATGAATCACGCTATACAAAAGATGTAATGCCATTCTTCAACTTTGCAATTATGGCTCGGGGAAAGTACTTTTCACGGAATTTGGTGTCTAGAATGTTCCAAGTTGTAATGGAACTTGCTGGTAGTGAATATAGCCAAGCCTTAGCTATGTCTTTCAAGGAATATACAAAAACACGTAGTCTCATTGCTTCTTCTGCCGCTCGGTTGCAATTAAATATGCCGCAAACTTCCAGGAAGTTGCTGATGTGGGCATTAGAATCTTCAGTTTCATTCCCCCAAAACTAAACTAACTGCTATATCATCTGAATGCATGTTTTGATGTCACACATATTTGTTGGTAAATGAGGAAGTATAATATATGAAATGAAGCTGTCAACCACCAGAATAGTTTTGTCTCGAATGGAAATTGGTGGTACGACCTCCAAAGGTTCAGGTTTCGTGTTGATCAGTACTTATTGGCCTTCTCGTCTTTCCCTTCTAAACTATCTGATAGTTCTTTTAATTTCTGGGTTATGCAGATGGATTTCAAAGATTTTAGTTCTTCTCATGCAGTGACTGAAAACTTGAAACACAAGAAAACAAAAATAGAAAGGAAAAAAAAATTTCGGCAGAAGTAAATATATCCAACCCTAAAATTAATAGTGAAAGATAAATAAGTCCCTGGCAACGGCACCAAAAACTAGATCTGTGGAAAACACACACACGTTACGCAAGCATACATGTCACTCAAGTAGTATAAAATGTATCGATCTCAAGGGGACTTAATACCTAAGCTATTAATTTAGGAAGCTAAATGTCTAAGAGTATCTAATTAATTGATTTTTGGTTGGATGATGATTTTAAACTAAAGACAATAAATTAAAACAAAACAAAGGTAGATTTTAAGTTTTAAACAATAATATTAAAATATCTACGGTTGTGAATCCTTCCAATATTTTTTAAAGATGAAGTGATTATCTCATATTTGTGCAATATATCGGTTTATTAACCTACAACACGAAATTATGCAAAAACCACTTCTGATGGTTAGATAAAAATACCCAAAGTAACCCAATTAACTATATTCCTATTTTAATTAAGAAACTCTGAATTTATTAAGATTAAGTTTCAATTATGGCTATCCCCGCCCGACAGGTATATTCTTATCCTATAAGGAAATCTACCTAAGAGACATTTACCCCAAGGTGAGATCGTGAGCTTTTGAGTTTATGGCTAAAACCTAAAATACCTTTTCAAAGTTCATTTTAAGTTTACCAAATCAATCTTATTAATGGCCAGTTAACAAGAAGCATTAAGTTTAAGACTAAATAAATAAACTAATATACTACCCAAAACATAAAATAACCACTTATAAAACGGTGATATTGAAATCCATCACAACCATAGATAATATTTTTAGTTAAAAAACATACCTAAAATTACAAAATGCATAGTAAAACAAAATAACATAATAGAAAATTAAAAAGTAAAGAAAATTACGACAAAAAAAAATACTAGAACTAGGGGCTTCACTTTTAATACTTCAAATATATATTACTCTCTTATCAATTAATCACTTCTTGAATTAATTATATTAAAATAGACCATATATGCGATGGATGTCAATTGTCCAAAGTCCAACCGACCATATAAGCGGTAACAAAATCATATGAACCGACTATGTAGGTGGTAAGGTTAGCACCTAAACCGAACATATGGGCGGAAACTAAGTCCAATAATGTAAAACCGACCATATAAACAGTTAATATTTAATTCAATTTACTTATTTAAATTAAGGGAGTAAATCAAAATTATTATATTAAGAGTTTCACCCTGGACTCCAGGAAAAAGAGATTACCTACTCATGATGTAATTATAAACACGTAAAAATTTATTAAATAAATAAAGAGAAGATACAATAAAGCTTAAATAAACATGCATGACACTTTCTTTTAGGTTTTCATGGAGAAATCCGCCAAAGAAATAATGAAAAATTTACGAAGTTTAGCTTAGTATTTATAGGGAAATATAAAGACATCCACCAATTTCTCCAACAAACATGCTACCAAACATGACACCAAACATGGCACCAAACATGGCACTTTCTTTTTTTTTTTTTTTTTTTTTTAATTTTTGAAAATAACTTTAATAATTACACATAACACACTTTCCCTTTTTTTTATCAATTTCGATAATGAAAACTTCATAATTCGAAACACTTATAAACTTCAAAGTTGTAGATCTTTGAGTCTTTTTTAACCAGGAACATCAATCACCTCAATCCATTATTGGAATAAGAGGTTATGTCCAAAATACGACAATTACGTAAAGTTGAAATTTTTTAAATTGAACTTCGTTAGGACGCCATTTCAAGTTTCCAATCTCCAAAATTAAAATGTCAAGTCCAGTTTTTGCCCTTATTTGTTCCACATTTTGTCTTGATTAATTTCATTAAGTCTCGATTTTAATTTATCTGCAAAATAAACTAAAATACATCAAAACGTTCATAAAGCTCGAGAAACTATACAAAATATTAAGAAAATAGGGCGGTAAATATTGACATATTTTCCGTTCATCAATTAACACTAGCACCTAATTCTAATAAAGCTTGACTGAACTCATGTGTGCCAATTTGATAAGTAATGGTATGACACCATGAATCTTTATATTTTAGTAGAGTCATCTGTTAAATTACTGCACTAGCCTACCCAGTCAAGAATGCAGTCTTCTTCACATGGTGTTTTCTCTTTTTGGTCTATAGATCCTTTAAAATATTCGTATAAGTGGGAACTTGTTTATCACATATAACATTGGAAGGTGAATCTTCAGTTACTTAAAATATTCTAGGATCTCACCATTTGGGTCTGTAGCTCTCGCTATGGGCCCAAGTGCCTGAGTAAAGGGTACTCGGACTGGGAAATACGTCTCTTGTTTGCATGAGCGGTATTTTCATTACTATCCTTACTGGCTCTTACAATGTTAGAAGTTTCCTGCAAGCCGACCTCTTTACCACTCCTAGTGATTATGACATTAACACCTCTTACACTGGATATCTCATGATCAGCCTGTGCCATGTGTTGCTCTTGTGGATGTGATTGAGCCTGAGCTGAGAATTTTTCTTGTTCTTGCACACTCGGGTCATTCATCAACTTAGAGACTTGACTATTCATTTCCTTATTATCTTCAACTATCTGAGCTATCAGTGACTCAAACCATTGATAGGTTTTACCCTAGGCCTCTACAAATGCTTGCACATTATCCTTTAAGGAATTCATAGGAATGACAGGTGTATGCTACTGGGGGCACTATAATGTTTATTTTGTGGTGTCTGGGTAGGCCGATAAGGCTCATGTTTCCAACTAAGATTATGATGGTTCTTCCAACTGGGATTATAGGTATCTGAATAAGGTGTGTATGGCTTCTTGTACATCCATAAAGTGTTGCAGTGTTCCTTTTATGTGCCCCTCATCTCACCATATAGCGGGCACACTTGGGCTAGATGGTCAGTTCCTTTACACATAAAGCATAACCCTTGAGGTTCTAAATGGACTATTTCATGCATAGTTTGGCTATACTATCTAGTTAATAACACAACTTATGCCTTAAGACTATCGTCTTCCCTAAAGTGGTGTATGCCTCTACTAGAAGGAGTGAGGTACATCCTATCAGTGCTATCAATGACATTAGATCGAGTCCAAGTGTGAGATTTCTCTGCTGAGTTATTTAAGTACTCCAGAGCCTCATCAGGTTCCTTTCGGATGAACTCATCATTGCACATTGTCTCTATGAATTGGCATTCTCTAGGGGTTAAACCATCATAAAATAGCTCACTAAGTGCCAACTCTCATATCCATGGCGAGGAAAACTCGCTAACATCTCCTTATAACTCTCATATATTTGATAAAGGGTTTCATTGTCTTTTTGAAAGAAGGTAGATATTTGTCTTTTCAAGGCATTCGTCTTATGGTGTGGGAAGTATTTGTTAAAGATGTTAGTGTTCCAAGAACAATATAAGGATCTAATAAGCATGCATAATAAAAGAGTTGATCATTATAAGGTGCGGAATATACTTACAATGATTGTAGAGCTTTTAAAAATTTTGAGATCCAAGATCTCCAAGATCCAAGCTTTAGGATGATTCCAAGCTTTAAGATGATTCCAAGCTATTGAGGAGTTTCCCTATCACCTTTGTTCACTTCCAAAGTGCTAGCTTTTGATGATTTGAAAATCAAATCAAAGAGAGGAGGAAAGGAAGAATTTCGGCCACGCCTAAGTCCTTTAGGGTTTTGTGTCAAGTGTTACCAACAATGAAAATCCCTTTTGTTATTTACCAAAAGGTGAAACCATTTCACCTTTTACCCAATACAAGGTAGAGATTGGTAAGTGGTTTACATAAAGGCAAAACAAGGTGGTTGTGTGGTGGGAACACCTACCACACTTTTGGCTCCAAATATTTGAATCCGAAATTCAAATATCTCTACGGGTATTTGCCGCTGCTCGGTTCCGTTTAATCCAATTAAACGATCCTTCGTCGTTAAATAATTAAATCCAATATAATTAAATAATGATGCCTCGCAAATATATATCGAACGTCGTTCATGAATTAATTCTAATCAATTCGTTCATTCGCATTAAAGTCCGACTTTAATCTCGTAATGAAATCCAATCCATTTCAATATATCCGATATATTATTTTTAGCCCGTTGAATAAATTAAATAGAAAAATCAAATTTAACTATTAAATTTATTTTACCGATTAATTCCAAATTAATCGCGTTCTTTCGCCACTTTACACTTTTAATCCCAGATTAAATAAAGTCCATATTAATCCCAGATTAATTTTCTCTCTCTTAATTATCCCAGATTAATTCCAATTTAAGTCAACAGTCATCGGTGAATCCTTGGGAAGCGACCCAAGAGATCTCTGGATATGTTGGCAGTAAATCCGGTTATTGGACTATCCGATAAAATGAGTACCTCGTACTACGTGCTTACCGATTTACAAGACATGGTTGGCTTCTAGCAAAGCACCGTGCCTACCCAATTCTCCAGAAATATTCTTACTGGAATATAAATCTATGTCAGACGTAGAATACTTAGTATCTCGTATACGATCCAGTATCTGATGTCACGTGCTAGGCCTGGGCTGGAATAGTGTCTGCCCCGTACGAAGCACATATCGGATATCAAACAACTAGTCTCTTTGAATCGGATAATCATGACCTTGTCACATTATCCCGATGGTTGCAACACAATAGAGAACGAGTTATGAATCCCTGCGTGATCATCATCTACATATGTCTGGAGTGACACTTCCGTCTTGACATCACATCCAATACACTACGATTCTCGATAAACCTAATAGAGGCGTACACAGAACCTGTACGTACTCTGAGAGAGTCCAAGCAGCTTTCTAGATCTATCCCTGTAGATCTTTATTCCTAGAATAAAGGTGCTTCTTCTCCCAGATCTTTCATGGAGAATTTTAATGAAAGCCAAGCTTTCACCGATGTTAACATGGGAATGTCATTGCCCATAAGCAATACATCGTCAACATAAAGGACAATGAATGTCAGTGCGCTCCCACTAACCTTCTTATATACACAGGATCATCCTCGTTTTGAATGAAATCATATTCTTTTATGATCTCATCAAAACGTTGGTTCCATGACCGCGATGCTTGCTTCAGTCCATAAATGGACCGATTTAACTTACAAACCTTGTTTGCAAGTTTAAGTACGATAAAACCGTCAGGCTGTTGCATATAAACATCCTCCAAAAGGTTTCCGTTAAGGAAAGCGGTTTTAACGTCCATCTGCCATATCTCGTAATCGAAATATACAGCAATAGCAAGCATTATCCGAATGGATTTAATCATGGCAACGGGTGAGAAAGTTTCGTCGTAATCGACACCATGTCGTTGACGATAACCCTTCGCTACAAGCCTAGCTTTGTACGTTTGTACGTTGCCTTCCATGTCGGTCTTCTTCTTGAAGATCCATTTGCATCCAATAGGCTTTACGCCTTCTGGTGCATCAACCAGTGTCCAAACTTGGTTGGTGTACATGGAATCCATTTCAGACTTCATGGCCTCTTGCCATAAAGTGGAATCGATATCTTGTATCGCTTCCTCATACGTTAGCCGTTCGTCTTCCTCAATGAGATTAATATCTACATGAGGTGAGATCAGAAACCCATACCTCTCAGGTTGGTTCCTGACTCTTTCCGACCTACGCGGTCCTTGTGTAATAGAAGATTGTGGTACAGTCTCCATCCCGGATGGACTGTTCTTGTTCCGTTGAGGATTCTATGCCAGGAACAGTATCACTCCGATTTTCATCGATTCTACTTTCTTCCCACTTACCACGTATTTAGGAATTCCTTCTCAAGGAAAACCGCATATAGATCAACAAATACTTTGTTCTCTCGTGGGTGATAGAAGTAATATCCTTTGGTTTCCCTAGGATATCCTACGAATAGGCATTTATCCGATTTGGGTTCAAGTTTGGTACCTTCCAAACGTTTGACGTATGCCCAGCATCCCCAAATCTTTAGGAATGAGAACCCGGTTTCTTTCCTGTCCATATCTCATATGGTGTTCTGTTGTACTGACTTTGACGGAAGCTTATTCAAAATAAGAACTGCACTGTTTAATGCATATCCCCAGAAGGAAACAGGTAGCTCAGTGCGACTCATCATAGACCTTACCATGTCCAACAGAGTTCGGTTTCTCCGTTCGGATACACCGTTTAATTGCGGTGTTCCAGGAGGAGTCCACTGTGAAAGAATACCATATTCTTTCAAGTAATCTAGAAACTCATTGCTCAAGTACTCGCCACCACGGTCTGACCGTAATGTCTTTATAATCTTGCCGGTCTGTTTTTCAACTTCGTGTCGAAACTCTTTGAATTTCTCAAAAGTTTCCGACTTGTGTCTCATAAGATACACATAACCATAACGCGATGCATCATCCGTAAAGGTTACGAAGTATTCAAATCCACCTCTAGCCTGGCTAGACATGGGCCCACAAACGTCACTATGAACGAGGGCTAACAGTTCGATGGCGCGTACACCTTTACCGCTAAAAGGTGATTTAGGCATTTTGCCTAATAAGCAAGATTCGCAGACGTCATATGAATTTGGATCAAATCCGTCCAAGTACCCACTCTTCGAAAGTGTGGATATTCGAGTCTTGTTAATGTGTCCCAGACGACAATGCACATGTAAGTCTCATCTTTGTTACTTAGTTTGAGCCTTTTGTTGTTACATTATATGTTTGAGATTGATTATATTCAAAATATAAAGACCATTATTAGCATCAGCTGAACATATCTCAAAATCATCTTTTAAACAAAACACCTAGTGTTTCGGAATATAAAAGTGTACCCACATTGGGTCAAACAAGATACAGAGATAATATTCCTAGTCAAACTAGGTACATAACAACAGTCTGATAGTTTAAGAGTACAGTCCCGAAGGCAGTTCTAAAACAAAAGTGCCCACGGCCAAAACAGCAACAGGTTGTCCCGTTTCCAACACGCAGATCAATCTCTCCTGAAGCCAGTCTCCTGCTAATCTGCAGATCCTGCGCATCAGTACATATATGAGTACCACAACCAGAATCAAAAATCTAATTTTTAAAACTAGAAGTAGCCATGTTTATCTCAATAACAAACATACCTGAGGCCGGTGCCTTGCCCGCCTTTATCTCCTTCTGAAGCGCCTTGTACTCGCGGCAGTCACGCTTCCAGTGACCCCGCTTGCCGCACTGTAGGCAAACATCTTGAGATTTGTCCTTTGGCTTCCCAGAAGCATTTGACTTTTTGGCCTTGCCCTTTTGCCATATGCTTCTTCTTTCGCACACCTCCAGTTGCCTTGGGCCCAGCCCTAGGTCCATGAGATGTCGATGCAAAGTGCGCCTCGCGTTGTTGCCCTTTTGAAACTCCTTTTCAGCCTCCTTGAGAGTTGACAGTAACTCTCCAAGAGTATCACTGGTGTTCATCAAATTATAATTTATGATGAACTGTCTCCAAGTATCGGGGAGGGATTGCAGGACCATGTCCACAGTAATCTCTGCCTCAAAGACAATCCCCATGTTGGCCAGCTCATCGATGTCGGCGACCATCTGAGCCACGTGGGACTCAACGGACATGCCATCTGTCATGCGTGAGCGAAAGAGCTTCCTGACTAACTCGTACCTCTGCATCCTCTTGTTAGAGAGATGCAGATCTTGCAACCTTGCCAACATATTATAAGGATCCAAGTCCCTATTTGTCTACGAAAGTGCCGAGTCATCGAAGCAAGCATAATTGACTGAGTTGTGTCACAATCATCGCTGTGAGTCTTCCAAAGCTCTAGCTCAAGTGTCTCAGTCGGTCCGGGTTTTGGCCCAAGAGGTCTTTGTATAGTATACAACAGCCTCTCTGAACCTAAGACAATCTTAAGGTTCATTTCCCAATCAGCAAAATTTGTGCCCTTGAAGACATTATCTCCCATGATAATATCACGGACATTTCCTTTGCCAGTCATCTTGATCTACGATAGTCTAACTATCTAGTCAACGATAATGGGTACAGTCTAACTATTACATATAAAAAATAACAATATATTAGTCCAACTAATAAATAATATTGACGAATTATTTGAAAGCGCGTAAAGCTAAGTATCTGAATGAAATTGTAAATTCAATACTAGCCTCCCACTATTTTTCGGCGAGCCTCTAACCCTCTGTCGAGTACTCGGGAAACCTAGTTTCCTAGTGGGCTAGGATCCCGTTAAATAACATACAACTTGACTTTGGCCAACAAGCTGTATGAAACTTAACTAGGTAGATCTCGAAGATCAATTGGATCTCATCCAATTCCTAGATCCGGTAGGTGGACATCCAGTCCGAAACAACATATACTTTATATATGTCAATATGGCAAACATATTTTCTAACCTTTTTCCTCTGAATCAACTAAGCCTTGGCTTTGGCCACAAACAAGCTTAATGATTCCAGTTAAGCGGGACCCATTGACATGGAAAGTTTCGTAATCAATGTCGATGGACAAAAGTGATCTTGACTTTGGCCAACAAATCACAACTTGGACAAGACACCGATATGTAACAAAACCTTCATGATTCAAACACATCCTCAATTGACAAAGGCCTTGACTTTGGCCAACAAGCCAATGCCAACTTTGGATCTTGAGTAAGAATCACTCAACGGAAGGAAAAACGCTTAATATGTTTTTGAGGGTTTTTTCGCGTAAATTGGCATCCAATTTATTATCTTTGATTGGTCTCATCATACACCCTTAAGCATGCTTCTAAAACATCATAAGGCGCAAAAGTAAATTAATAACGATATGCGGATGGATATTTAAACAGATTGTTCCTAGAACAAATCACTCCCTTTCCTCTCCCCGACTAGAACTATTCTAACTCCTACCCTTTTACAAAATACAATAAAGAAACCTCATATACATAGAGGGGAATAGGTGAGAGAGAATTACAAGGAGTAAAGAGATTAAAGGCTGGACACGCAGGTCCAAATTTAATAAATTCTAAACTTATTTCAATTTCCAAAATTGCCCTTGCCCTTCTAATATCCATCCGATATACGTTATTCATACATCACATATATGTATTCAATCAAAACATGTTTATTACAATCAATCTAATCCAATTAATTTATCTTTGATTAATGACCATCCAATGTCAAACAATGATTTGATTTGTGCGAGTCCAACTCGTTTAAGAATAAATACTTTTGAGTACGTATTCTTGAATTATATCGAACTACAAGTTAAATCCAATTTATTTGTATTCAATACTAATTCTTATTTAATTCCAAATTAAATATTTACACTTACATAATTGCCTTAAAGACTTGGATTCCAAATCCAATCTTGATGGGTCTCAAAGGCCCAATAACATCCAATGTCTTTTTAATTAAAGTCCAATGGGCTTTTAATTGATTCTTAAGGCATGGGCTTTGGCCATAATGGATCAAACCCAAAATGCCAAGGCCCAATAGGAATCACCCTATTGCCATCAAATCAATTTAGGCCCATTAGGCCCAATCAAATACTTTAAAGGGTCAAGTGATGTATTTGGACTTCATGGAATTGGTTTTGGGCCCAATTGGATCCAATCCAAAAGTCCAAAACCAAACTGGTCAAACCAAGCCCATTAGGCCCAAATACACACTTTTAGCCCAATTCATTTTTAAAGGCATATTACATAATTATAATATTCCAAATATCACAATTATTTTAATTAAAGTGTATTAGCCATAATTAATTAATTAAACTAAATTTCCAAAATATTAATTAACTTAATTAATCATGCTTAAACTAATAATTCATGCTTAACATAAAATCAAGCCAAAAACACATCATTGCATGCTTGAGACATATTGAAGCCTAAGATCATCATTTCATGCTCAACATGCACTTTGATTTTAACATGAACATTATAGACATTGATTCTAATCATATTAAACCAACTATCATCATTTAAACATGCATCCAAACACATTATTTCATGTTACAAAAAACAAAAACTGCAGTGCATGAAGACAGTAACTTTCGGCCATGCTAAGTTATTTTTATTTTTTGTTGCTTTTGATTTATTTGAAATCTAATCATGCATAACACTAAGTTATCATGTTGTAAACATACTCAAAGCATCAATTTCAAAAAATCATGCTCAAAATCAAAAAGCCCCAAATTTTAGATTCAAGAACCCTAAAATTATCATGCTCAAACCTGGCTCTGATACCATTGTTAGTGTTCCAAGAACAATATAAGGATCTAATAAGCATGCATAATAAAAGAGTTGATCATTATAAGGTGCGGAATATACTTACATTGAGTGTAGAGTTTTTAAAAATTTTGAGATCCAAGATCTCCAAGATCCAAGCTTTAGGATGATTCCAAGCTTAAGATGATTCCAAGCTATTGAGGAGTTTCCCTATCACCTTTTTCACTTCCAAAGTGCTAGCTTTTGATGATTTGAAAATCAAATCAAAGAGAGGAGGAGAGGAAGAATTTCGGCCAAGCCTAAGTCCTTTAGGGTTTTGTGTCAAGTGTTACCAACAATGAAAATCCCTTTTTGTTATTTACCAAAAGGTGAAACCATTTCACCTTTTACCCAATACAAGGTAGAGATTGGTAAGTGGTTTACATAAAGGCAAAACAAGGTGGTTGTGTGGTGGGAACACCTACCACACTTTTGGCTCCAAATATTTGAATCCGAAATTCAAATATCTCTACGGGTATTTGCCGCGGCTCGGTTCCGTTTAATCCAATTAAACGATCCTTCGTCGTTAAATAATTAAATCCAATATAATTAAATTATGATGCCTCGCAAATATATATCGAACGTCGTTCATGAATTAATTCTAAATCAATTCGTTCATTCGCATTAAGTCCGACTTTAATCTCGTAATGAAATCCAATCCATTTCAATATATCCGATATATTATTTTTAGCCCGTTTGAATAAATTAAATAGAAAAATCAAATTTAACTATTAAATTTATTTTACCGATTAATTCCAAATTAATCGCGTTCTTTCGCCACTTTACACTTTTAATCCCAGATTAAATAAAGCCCATATTAATCCCAGATTAATTTTCTCTCTCTTAATTAATCCCAGATTAATTCCAATTTAAGTCAACAGTCATCGGTGAATCCTTGGGAAGCGACCCAAGAGATCTTTGGATATGTTGGCAGTAAATCCGGTTATCGGACTATCCGATAAAATGAGTACCTCGTACTACGTGCTTACCGATTTACAAGACATGGTTGGCTTCTAGCAAAGCACCGTGCCTACCCAATTCTCCAGAAATATTCTTACTGGAATATATAATCTATGTCAGACGTAGAATACCTAGTATCTCGTATTACGATCCAGTATCTGATGTCACGTGCTAGGCCTGGGGCTGGAATAGTGTCTGCCCCGTACGAAGCACATATCGGATATCAAACAACTAGTCTCTTTGAATCGGATAATCATGACCTTGTCACATTATCCCGATGGTTGCAACACAATAGAGAACGAGTTATGAATCCCTGCGTGATCATCATCTCCATATGTCTGGAGTGATACTTCCGTCTTGACATCACATCTAATACACTACGATTCTCGATAAACCCAATAGAGGCGTACACAGAACCTGTTAAAGTCCTGGACGACTAAAACCAAAGTTTACCGATTGTCGAAGTATTAGCGATGTAAGTCTCAGGTTAAGACCAAATACATCTACCCTGACGCGGACTCCCATAGACACATATACATACTACCATTGGGATTCCGCGGGGTCTATCCAGAGCGAAGCTGTTTTCCGTACCATCGGTAAAACACAACCTCCTATCGCACTTGCATAAGTATCCTATACTTAAACATATGAGAACTGTGCCGTTATGCCTCACAACGCGCACAAGTGCAATACTAGTCTATTCCGCATTATCGATGTCCATTCTCGATAATACTACGACTAGGGATATTTAATGATTAAACCTTTATGGATTGATATTGTCTCATATCATCTCAATCCGGAACTAATCATATGGACTTTTACCATTTATATATCATAGTAAATAAATTACGAAATGATAAAAGACAATTTCAATATTACATAGTCAATTTTGTACAAAACACAATGTCTTTTACAAAACAGTGACGCTATGGGTCATAATTGTCTAACAAAAGAATGCATATATCACTCACCCCATAATCCTATTGACCGAGGTCTTAGAGAATACAACTAGCTTTTAGCTCTATCTTAAGGGCAAAGAGGAAGAACTTAAGTCTAATTATCTTAGTTGTTCCAAACCGATAATGGAAAGTTGGTACAACCTCTTCAACCTCTCTAATGTGCACATAAGGGTTCTCGTTCTCCAAACCAGGAAAGGTTGGGAGATACTACATCATTCCAGGCTTAAAATATATATATGGTGCATTATGAGGAAACATAATGAACGATGGTGTAGCTGTGCGAGTTGGGAGGAGGTTCTCCTAAAGAGTCCTCATAGGTGATCTCTCATATTCACTCATAGTATGTGCACTAGACGTGGAGGGTGTGGCAAAGAGATTGTCAAACAAACTCTCTGAGTTTTCCTCTTCAATCCTAGAAATCTACCAAACCTATCCATACGTATAGGCATACAATTAAACATAGGTAAAACGTGAAACATGAATAAAAGAATAAACTAAAAATAAATAAATAAATAAATAAATAATTCAAAATTAAAATTAAAATTAAAATTGAAATTGAAATGAAATTAATGAAATAAATAAATAATTAAAAAATAAACTAATAATGAAAACTAAACTGAAATTGAAATTGAAATAAAATGAAATAAATAAGTAAATAAAAAAAAGATGGAACTAAGTTACCGCTTTTGTTGTTGACCAATCAAACCTACTCTTTTTTCTTGGAGACCGTATCCTCGGTAACAGTGCCAAAATTTGATTACCCCCAAAAAGTACTTGCGGCTATCGCAGTCTAGTTGGGGTATCGATTCCTCAGAGATATGGTTACAAAGAACTGATTTACTTAAGCAAAATGTTAGCGGTAACTTAATGGAAAGATATAGATTGAATTGGTAATTAAAGTAATGATTAATAAAATAATTAAAAGATTTCAATAGAGAGAGGCAGCAAAGCTTCAGGAATCCATCTTGTATTAAACTCATATATTGAGTTATTGATTCCTATTACTGCTCAATTGAAGGTTTCACATCTCAAACCAATAATTAGAAGATATTTAATTCTACGCATATTAAATTCTAAAGTAATTGATGATTTATCTTATCTATTTTAACAGCACACAAAGTTATGATTACGACCAATCTAACGTCGATAATATACCTCAGGCAATACTATAGCAGAAGACCAACTCATAAAACAACTTAACAAGTCACAACTTACCCCAATCACATATAGAAGAAGCATGACTGGATCTTTATGCAAGTTTGTAAAACACAATTTTTGGATTCATAAATCGAAAGATAATAAAGAATAATAAACATCAATTGAATTAAACATTAAAAAGTATTTAGGAATCAACAACATGAACATAAAAACTTCAATACAAGAGTTCATCCTTAGCTTTACCTAGAAGATTAGTTCTCTATGTAGAAGAGAGATATAGCCTGAAGAGATTGTTGCAGCATCCTATCTAGCACAAAGTTTCTTCATTCTTCAATCTCAAATATGTGTTTGTGGCTCTTTGTTGCATGTTTCTTATCTATTTCTATCCTCTTTTCTCTCCCCTAACTGTTTTGGACGAGCTTGGGTTTATATAGAGAAGTCCCAGAGGCCTTATTTGTGTAAAAATGAAATAAATAAATAACTTTGAAATATGCTTCTGTGCCGTGACGCGTGGCTATTACGCGTTGCCACTCGTGGCCGATTTTTTGGTTTCTCTGATTCTGTAATTCAGCTCTTCCTGTATGCTTTTGATGCATCCGTAAGGTCTCGAAACATATGTTATTGCTTCAATCTTCATGTTTCATTACTCCCTGATAAAAACACACAAAATTAAATACATTATAATCACGCCGAATTGTGATGTTCAAAGTACACTTTCATGCACTTATCATGAAGCTTTTATTATTATAAGTCAAATTAATATCCCTTATAATATATAAATTATCTTAAAACCTGACATAATGGGATACCACCTTTATGGTTGGTTGAAATTAATTAAATTAATTTTAACCGGACTTAATTGGATATCACCTTTTTGGTCGGTTGGAATTAATTAAAATCTGACTTAATCAGGATACCGTCTATATGGTCGGTTGGTAATTTCATGCAAATTTATATATCACCTTTTATTTGAGAATCCATGCTCATGAATGGATTTCCCTATCACCTTTGAATGACTCATTTTATGTGTGCTAGCACCTTAGAAATTGCCATAATTTTCTTATTCTTCCTTTGCTAAATTCGGCCAAGCCAAATGGAGAGAAAAAGAGAGGGTCATTCAGCCAAGGAGAGGAATGAGAGAGATAGAGAGAGTTGTGTCTGGTTTCTTAAACCTAATAATAAAAATCCTTCACAAAATTTTCTAAAAAGCTTTCCCAAAAAGCAAAACCAATTTTGGAAGCAAAATGGCATTAATTGCCCATAACCACCACCATAATGAATAATAACTGGTTGTCAATCACCAAACGGTGACTTGACATCCATCACTAAAGTGACAGGTGATGTGACAAGCGATGTGACTTGTGGCCGCACTTGATTCAAAATCTGAGTGGCCCCGTAAACATATTCCGAGCTCGGGATCGTTAATTTCGAATTAACGAATTTTCCGTTGCGATGTAATTAAATCAAATTTTATTAAATAGTTATGCCTAGCTAAATTACTATTCATGTCGCTAGTGAATTAATTCTAAATTAACTTGTTCGCATGAATTAAAATCTAATTTCAATCCGTGTCGAAATCTAATTTCGTTTAATATATCAAATATAATATTTTATCAATTAACTCCAAATTAATCGTTTTCTCTCTTCAAATAGTATTTTATCCCAGATAAAATATCTCTGTAATTAATCCTAAATTAATTTTTTTTCCTCTATTAATTAATCCCATATTAATTATGTTCGAGTCATACGTCATCGGTGAATCTTCGGGAAGTGACCCATGAGATCCCTGAATATGTTGGTAATAAATATGATCGTCGGACTATTCGAACACGTACATACCTAGTACTATTTTTTTTACCAATTTACGAGGCATGATTGGCTTCTAGCAAAGCACCGTGCCTACCCAATTCTCCAGAAATATTATTAAAGGAATATTCAATCTTTGTCAGGTGTAGTATACGTAGTATTGCGTATTACGATCCAATATCGGATGTCACATGCTAGGCCTCGGGCTGGAATTGTGTCTGCCCCGTATGAAGCACATATTGGATCTCTGGTAACTAGTCTCTATAATCAGATAACTATGACCTTATCATATTTTCCTGACAGCTGCAGCATACAATAGTACCAGTTCCTTATCCTACGTGATCATCATCTCCATATGACTGAAGTGATACTTCCATCTTGACATCACGCCCAATACACTACGATTCTCAATATACCCAGAAGAGGCGTACACATAACCTGTTAAAGCCTTGGACGACCAAAACCAAAGTATATTGTGTTGGTTTCTATGATTATTCCCAATATCAAAATAAGTAAAGAAATGCGAATGAATAACGAAGAAATATGGCAGAATCATACTTACAACGATTGGTTTAGGATGAGTTGATGAACAAATTTTGCTCCTCCAAGATGCTCAACTTTCGGCCAAGACAAAGAACAATGCTCCAAGATTTGTTTTGATTTTTCCAAGAACTTGAATAGGTTTCACTATCACTCTTGATGATCCTTGAAGAATGCTAGCCCTTTGATAAACTTGTAACAAATTTTATCAATTTTTTCTTCTCAATTTCGGCCAAGAAAATGAAAGAAATGGGAGAGAAAAACGGTCCACTGCATTCGGCAATGAGAGAGGAAAATGAAGCTAGTGTGTTTTGTTTCAAAAATAAAAATAATCATTTACCAAAAGTGGTATTTTGTATATGTCACAATTTGCTTTCATTATTTGGAGTGTTGTACACACTATCACCAACCACACCTAAACACATCAACCTAAAGTGATAAATGTGACTTGTGATGTGATGGTTGATGTGACATGTGGCCCCACTCGATTCTGAATATGAGTGGGCCCGCAAACACTCCTGGCTCAGGTTCGCTAATTTAAAATTAACAAACTTTCATCGCGACGTAATTAAATCAAATTTAATTAAATAATTATGCCTAGTAAAATTACTATTCACGTCGCTAACGAATTAATTCCAATTAACTCGTTTGCCCGAATTAAAATCTAATTTTAATTCCGCGTCGAAATCTAATTTCGAATAATATATCAAATATATTATTTTAATGATTAATTCCAAATTAATCTTTCTCTCTCTTCAAATAATACTTTATCCAAGATAAAGTCTCTCCGTAATTAATCCCAAATTAATTAAGTTCGAATCATACGTCATTGGTGAATCTTCGGGAAGCGACCCAAGAGATCCCTGGATATGTTAGTAGTAAATACGGTCGTCGGACTATCCGAACACGTACGTACCTTGTACTACATTTTTACGGATTTACGAGATAAGGTTGGCTTCTAACAAAGCGTCATGCCTACCCAATTCTCCAGAAATATTTTTCATGGAATATACGATCTGTATCAGGCGTAGTATACCGTAGTATTACGTATTACGATCCAGTATCAGATGTCACGTGCAAGGCCTAGGGCTGGAATAGTGTCTGCCCCGTACGAAGCACATATCAGATATCAAGCAACTAGTCTCTTTGAATTGGATAATCATGACCTTGTCATATTATCCCGATGGTTGCAATACAATAGAGAACCAGTTCTGAATCCTTGCGTGATCATCATCTCCATATGTCTGAAGTGATACTTCCGTCTTGACATCACATCCAATACACTATGATTCCCAATAAACCCAGTATAGGCGTACACTGAACCTATTAAAGTCCTAGACGACCAAAACCAAAGTTTACCGATTGTCGCAAGTACTAGCGATGCAAGTCTCAGGTTAAGACCAAATAAACCTACCCTAAAGCGGACTCCCATAGACACATATACACACTACCAATGGGATTCCGAGGGGTCTATCTAGAGCGAAACCATTTTCTGTACCATCGGTAAAAACACAACCTTCTATTGCACTTGCATTAGTATACAATACTTAGATATATGAGAACTATGTCGTTATGCCCTCACAACGCGCACAAATGCAATACTAGTCTATTCCGCATTATCGATGTCAAGTCTCGATATAATACTACGACTATGGATATTTAATGATTAAACCTTTATGGATTGATACTGTCTCATATCACATCAATACGGAACTAATCATATGGACTTTTACCATTTATATAAAAGTAAATAAATTACAAATGGTAAAAGGAAATTTCATTACTACATAGTTAATTTTGTACAAAAACACAATGTCGTTTACAAACAGTGACGCTATGGGTCATAACTGTCAAATAATCTCCCACTTGGCCTATAGCCAGTCACTCAATCATCTAATACCTGAACTATGTACATGTCGCTCAAACTTTTGCTGAGGAATCACTTTCGTCAGCGGAGCTGCCATATTGTCATCTGATGCGACCTTCTCGACCTTCACATCGCCACGATGTATGATCTCACTTATCAGATGGAAACATCGAAGAACATGTTTGGATCGTTGATGAGACCGCGGTTCCTTAGCCTGCGCTATAGCCCCGTTATTATCACAATACAATGGAACGGGCTCAGCTGCTAACGGAACTACCCCTAATCCAATTAGGAATTTTTGGATCCAAACTGCCTCTTTTACTGCTTCAGCTGCAGCAATATACTCCACTTCTGTTGTTGAATCAGCAACAGTCTCTTGCTTGTAAAATTTCCAGCTCACTGCTCCGTTATTAAAACAAAATATGTACCTGGATTGTGACTTGCAGTCGTCATTGTCGGTTTGGAAACTTACATCGGTATACCCAGTTACCTCAAGTTCTCCATCTCCATAGATTAAGAAAGCATCTTAGTTCTTATACGATACATAAGGATGTTCTTAACCGCCATCCAGTGACCTTCACCTGGATCTGCCTGATAGCGACTACACATGCTCAAAGCATAGGAGACATCAGGTTGCTTACATATCATGGCATACATGATCAATCCGACTGCCGAGGCGAACGGTATCCGACTCATGTTGTCTCTCTCATCTTGAGTTTTAGGACATATGTCCTTAGATAGATAGAAGCCATATGACACTGGCAATAGTCCTCTCTTGGACTGATCCATGTTGAATCTCTTCAACACTTTGTCAATGTACGTGCTCTGAGAGAGTCCAAGAAGCTTTCTAGCTATCCCGGTAGATCTTTATTCCTAGAATAAGGGTGCTTCTCCTAGATCTTTCATGGAGAATTTCAATGAAAGCCAAGCTTTCACCGCCGTTAGCATGGGAATGTCATTGCTTATAAACAATACATCGTCAACATAAAGGACAATAAAAGTCAGTGCTCTCCCACTAACATTATAGTATACACAAGGATCATCTTCCTTTTGAATGAAATTATATTCTTTTATGATCTCATCAAAACGTTGGTTCCATGACCGTGATGCTTGCTTCAGTGTACAAATGGTCCGATTTAACTTACAAACCTTGTTTGCAAGTCTAGGCACAATAAAACCGTCAGGCTGTTGTATATAAACATCCTCCAAAAGGTTTCCATTAAGGAAAGCGATTTTAATGTCCATCTTCCATATCTCGTAATCAAAATATGCAGCAATTGCAAGCATTATCCGAATGGATTTAATCATGGCAACGAGTGAGAAAGTTTCATCGTAATCGACACCATGTCGTTGCCATCCATGGCGGTCTTCTTCTTGAAGACCCATTTGCATCCAATAGGCTTTACGCCTTCTGGTGCATCAACCAATGTCCAAACTTGGTTGGTGTACATGGAATCCATTTCGGACTTCTGACTTCTTGCCATAAAGCGAAATCGATACCTTGTATCACTTCCTCATACATATCCAGTTATTATCCTCAATGAGATTAATATCTACATTAGGCGAGATAAGGAACCCATACCTTTCAGGTTGTTTCCTGACTCTCTCCGACCTACGCGGTCCTTGTGTAATAGAAGATTGTGGTACAGTCTCATCCCCGATGGACTGTTCTTATTTCGTTGAGGATTCTATGCAAGAAACAGTATCGCTCCCGATTTGCATCGAGTTCTACTTTCCTCCCACTAACCACTGCATTTAGGAATTCCTTCTCAAGGAAAACCGCTTGTAGAGCAACAAATACTTTGTTCTCTCGTGGGTGATAGAAGTAATATCCTTTAGTTTCCCTAGGATATCCTACGAATAAGCATTTATCCGATTTGGGTTCAAGTTTGGTACCTTCCAAACGCTTGATGTATGCCCAGCATCCCCAAATCTTCAGGAATGAGAAACCATGTTTCTTTCCTTTCCATATCTCTTATGGTGTCTGTTGTACAGACTTTGACGGAACCTTATTCAAAGTAAGAATTGAACTGTTTAATGCATATCCCCAGAAGGAAATAGGTAGCTCAATGCGACTTATCATAAACCTTGCTATGTCCAACAAAGTACGTTTTCTCCTTTCGGACACACCGTTTAATTACGGTGTTCCAGGAGGAGTCCACTGTGAGAGAATACCATTCTTTTCAGGTAATCTAGAAACTCATTGCTCAAGTATTCGCCACCACGGTCCGACCGTAATGTCTTAATACTCTTACCGGTCTGTCTTTCAACTTCGTGTCGAAACTCTTTGATTTTCTCAAAAGTTTCCGACTTGTGTCTCATAAGATACACATAACCATAACGTGATGCATCATCCGTAAAGGTTACGAAGTATTCGTATCCACCTCGAGCCTGGCTAGACATTGGCCCACATTCGTCACTAAGAACGAGGGCTAACAGTTCAGTGGCGCGTTCACCTTTGCCGCTAAAACGTGATTTAGGCATTTTGCCTAATAAGCAAGATTCGCAGAAGTCATATGAATTTGGATCAAATCCGTCCAAGTACCCACTCTTCGAAAGTATGGATATGCGAGCCTTATTTATGTGTCCTAGATGACAGTGCCACATATAAGTCTCATCTTTATTACTCATTTTAAGCCTTTTGTTTGTTACATTATATGTTTGAGATTGATTTATATTCAAAATATAAAGATCATTATTTGCAATAGCAGTGCAAATTTATACATCAGTTATACACATAGCCCCCAGTGTTCTTGAATACAAAAGTATACCCACATTGGGTTAACATAGATACAAAAAATATTCCTAGTCAAACTAGGTATATAATAACAGTGAATAAGTTCAAGTACATGCCCCGAGGGTAGTTCTAAAGCAAAAGTGCCAACGGCCGAAACGGTGACTGATGCCTCATTTCTTATGCGTAGATCAATATCCCCTGAGGCCAGTCTTCTGCTAATCTGCAGATCCTGCACATCAGTACATATGTGAGTACCACAACCAGAATCAAAAATCTAATTTTTAAAACTAGAAGTAGTCATGTTTATTTCAATAACAAACATACTTGAAGTCGGTGCCTTGCCCGCCTTTATCTCCTTCTAGAGCGCCTTGTACTTGCGGCAGTCATGCTTCCAGTGATCCCGCTTACTGCAGTGGAAGCAAACATCCTGAGATTTGTCATTAGGCTTCCCGAAAGCCTTTGACGTTTTGGCCTTGCCCTTTCTTTTATATTTCTTCTTCCTCACACCTCCAGTTGCCTTGGGCCCAGCCCTCGGTGTCTGAGATGTCAAAGCAAAGTGTGCCTCGCGCTTATTGCCCGTAAGTAGCTCATTCTCAGCTTCCTTGAGAATTGAAAACAACTCTCCAAGAGGATCATCCGTGTTCATCAAATTATAGTTTATGATGAATTATCTCCAGGTATCGGGGAGAGATTGTAAGATCATATCAACGGTAATCTCAGCCTCTAAGACTATCCCTAACTGAGCCAGCTCATCTATGTCAGCAATCATCTGTGCCACATGGGACTCAACAGACATGCCTTCTGACATACGTGAACGGAAGAGCTTCTTTCCTAACTAATATCTCTACGACCTTTTGTTAGATCGGTGAATATCTTACAGCCTTACCAACATGTTATAAGGATCCAAGTCCCTGTTCTGTCAATGGAAATGCTGAGTCATAGAAGCAATCATAATAGACTGAGCAGTATCGCAATCATCGCTATGAGTCTTCCAAAGCTCTAGCTCAAGTAACTGATCAGGTGTGGGATAGGCCCAGAAGGTGTCTTTATGGTGTATAACAGCCTCTCAGCTCCAAGGACTATCCTTAGATTCATTTCCCAATCGGTAAAGTTCTTGTCCTTAAAGACATTTTCGCCCATGATAATGTCTCAGACATTTCCCTTTCCTGTTATCTTGACTATGATAGTCCAACTATCTAGTCAACGATATTTTGGTACAGTCTAACTGTTACAAGAAAAATAACATTTTATTAGTCCAACTAATAAAGTAATTTTGACGAAATAATTTGAAAACGCGTAAAGCTAAGTATCTGAATGAAATTATAAATTCAATACTAGCCTCCTACTATTTTTCGGCGAGCCTCTAACTCTCTATCGAGTATTCGAGAAACCCAATTTCCTAGTGGGCTAGGATCCCGTTAAATAACACACAACCTTGACTTTGGCCAACAAGCTGTATGATATTTAACTAGGTAGATCTCGAAAATCAATTGGATCTTATCCAATTCCTAGATCCGGTAGGTGGACATCCAAGTCTGAAACATATATACAATACATATGCAAATATATCCAATATATTTGCCTAACATTTTTCCTCTGAATCAACTAAGCCTTGGCTTTGGCACAATAACCTTAATGATTCCAGTTAATCGGGACCCATTGACATAGAAAGTTTCGTAATCAATGTCGATAGACAAGAAATGATCTTGACTTTGGCCAAGAAATCACGACTTGGAAAAGACACCGATATGCAATAAAACTCTCATGATTCAAACACATCCGTAATTGACAAAGGTCTTGACTTTGGCCAACAAACCAATGCCAACTTTGGATCTTGAGTAAGAATCACTCAACGGAAGGAAAAACACTTAATATGTTTTGAGGGTTTTTCGTGTAAATTGGCAACCAATTTATTATTTTTGTTAAGGTCTCATCATACACCCTTAAGCATGCTTCTAAAACATCATAAGGCGCGAAAAGTAAATTAATAACAATATACGGATGGATATTTAAACAGATTGTCCCTAGAACAAATCGCTCCATTTCCTCTCCCCGGCTAGCACTATTCTACTTCTACCCAATTACATAATACAATAATAGAAACCTCATTAACATTTAGGGGAATTAGGTGAGAATAGAATACAAAGAAATAATGAGAGATAAGGTTGGACACGCAGGTCCAATTTATAAATTCCAAATTTACAATAATTTCTAAAATTACCCTTTCCATTCTAATATCCATCTGATATACGCTATTCATTGAACACATCCATATATTCATTCATAGCATGCATTTCAACCAATCTAATCCAATTAATTAGTCTTTAATTATGTGACCATCCAATATTCAAACAACGATTTGATTTTGCGCGAGTCTAACTTGTCTGAGAATAAGTACTTAAAGTACGAATTCTTGAATTATATCGAACTACTCGTTAAATCTAATTTAAGTCGTATTCAATACTAATTCATTATTTAATTCCAAATTAAATATATACACTTTTAATGCACTTTAACGTCTTAGATTCCAAATCTAATCTTAATGGGTCTCAAAGCCCAACTAACATCCAATATTCGTTTAATTAAAGTCGATGGGCTTTAAATTGATTTCATAAGGCATGGGCTTTGGTCAATGTGGGTCAAACCCAATTACCAAGCCCAAGTAAGGAATCACCCTCATTTTCCATAAAACCAATATCAAGCCCATAAGGTCCAATTAAACTTTAAAGCCAATTTATTACATTTGGACTTAATGGAATGATTTAGGCCCAATTTGGATCCAATCCAATTGGCCTAAACCAACTTTGCCCAACCAAGACCATTATGCCCAAATATAATAATTTCAAGCCCAATTCAAAATTAAGCCCATTAACCAAATTTTAAAATTCCAAATTTTATAACTTAAATAAAAAAAGTGTAATACATCAATTAATTAACTAAATCAATATTTCCAAAATACAATTTAACCAATTAATTATGTATCTAATTGTTCAATTAATGTCTAAAATATTTGAATCAAAAATCAAGTTCAATACATGCTCTATTGTTCTCGGCCAAGGTAACGATTTTGTCCAATTTCATTTTTCAATCCAATCGAATCACAAATCGACTTTTCCATTTCGTTTCAACTTATCCAATGATCATCAAAACAAAAATACCAATAACCTAGGGTAATACAAGCATTCGGGAAAGCTTAATGGTGGGGTAAAATTTGATCCAATCATAATTTATTGAAATTGATCCAATCCAACCTCATTACATCAGTATACAAGCATACTCAACCATTTAATTTAATCAAATCATGCTCACATTGATTTTCCCCAAATTTTACCTTAATACATTTCTTGCTCATTTTAGGCTCAATGATACCATTGTTGGTTTCTATGATTATTCCCAAGATCAAAATAAACAAAGAAATGCGAATGAATAACGACGAAATATGGCGGAATCATACTTACAACGATCGGTTTAAGGATGAGTTGATGAACAAATTTTTCTCCTCCAAGATGCTCAACTTTCGGCCAAGACAAAGAATAATGCTCCAAGCTTTGTTTTGATTTTTCCAAGCCCTTGAATAGGTTTCCCTATCACCTCTTGATGATCCTTGAAGAGTGCTAGCCCTTTGATAAACTTTGCAACAAATTTTATGAATTTTTTCTTCTCAATTTCGGCCAAGAAAATGAAAGAAATGGGAGTGAAAAGTAGTCCACTACATTCGGCAATGAGAGAGGAAATTGAAGCTAGTGTGTTTTGTTTCAAAAATAAAAATAATCATTTACCAAAAGTGGTATTTTGTATATTCACAATTTGCTTTCATTATTGGAGTGTTGTATACACTATCACCAACCACACCTAAACACATCAACCTAAAGTGATAAATGTGCATGTGATGTGATGGTTGATATGACATGTGAGCCCACTCGATTCTGAATGTGGGTGGGCCCGCAAACACTCCTGGGCTCGGGTTCGCTAATTCCTAATTAACGAACTTCCATCGCGACGTAATTAAATCGAATTTAATTAAATAATTATGCTTAGCAAAATTGCTATTCACGTCGCTAATGAATTAATTCCAAATTAACTCATTTGCCCGAATTAAAATCTAATTTTAATTTTCCGTCGAAATCTAATTTCGAATAATATATCGAATATATTATTTTAATGATTATTTCCAAATTAATCATTCTCTCTCTTCAAATAGTACTTTATCCAAGATAAAGTCTCTCCGTATTTAATCCCAGATTAATTAAGTTCGAATCATACGTCATTGGTGAATCTTCGGGAAGTGACCCAAGAGATCCCTGGATATGTTGGCAGTAAATACCGTCATCGGACTATCCGAACACGTACGTACCTTGTACTATGTTTTTACCGATTTACGAGACAAGGTTGGCTTCTAGCAAAGCGTCATGCCTACCCAATTCTCCAGAAATATTATTAATGGAATATACGATCTGTATCAGGCATAATATACTATAGTATTGCGTATTGTGATCCAGTATCGGATGTCACGTGCAAGGCCTGGG
Organism: Zanthoxylum bungeanum; assembly: GCA_019454045.1. Lineage (NCBI taxonomy): Eukaryota > Viridiplantae > Streptophyta > Magnoliopsida > Sapindales > Rutaceae > Zanthoxylum > Zanthoxylum bungeanum. The sequence goes on from SKCR01037042.1 coordinate 42,560, forward strand.
GCTGGAATAGTATCTGCCCCGTACGAAGCATATATAAGATATCAAGCAACTAGTCTCTTTGAATCGGATAATCATGACCTTGTCATATTATCCCGATGTTTGCAACATAATAGAGAACCAGTTCTGAATCCCTGTATGATCATCATCTCCAAATGTCTGAAGTGATACTTCCGTCTTGAAATCACATCCAATACACCCAGCAGAGGCGTACACAGAACCTGTTAAAGTCCTAGACAACCAAAACCAAAGTTTACCGATTGTCGCAAGTACTAGCGATGCAAGTCTTAGGTTAAGACCAAATACACCTAGCCTGAAGCGGACTCCCATAGACACATATCATACTACCAATGGGATTCTGCGGGGTCTATCCAGAGCGAAGCTATTTTCCGTACCATCTGTAAAACACAACCTCCTATCTCACTTTCATAATTATCCAATACTTAGATATATGAGAACTATGTCGCTATGCCCTCACAACGCGCACAAGTGCAATACTAGTCTATTTCGCATTATCGATGTCCAGTCTCGATAATACTACGACTAGGGATATTTAATGATTAAATTTTTATGGATTGATACTGTCTCATATCATCTCAATCCAGAACTAATCATATGGACTTTTACCATTTATATATAAAAGTAAATAATTTACAAAATGGTAAAAGTAATTTCATTACTACATAGTTAATTTTGTACAAAACACAATGTTTTTTTACAAATAGTGACTCTATGGGTCATAACTGTCCAATATATTGATTGTCGCAAGTATAGCGGTGCAAGTCTTGTTAAGACCAAATACACCTACCCTGATTCGGACTTCCATAGACACATAGTCATACTACCAATAGAATTCCGAGGGGTCTATCCAGAGTGAAGCTGTTTCCGTACCACGGTAAATACAACCTCCTATTACACTTGCATAAGTATCCCATACTTAAATATATGAGAACTATGTCTTTATGCTCTTCACAACGCGCACAAATGCAATACTAGTCTATTCCACATTATCGATGTCCATTCTCGATAATACTACACTAGGATTATTTTGATTAAACCTTCGTGGATGTACTGTCTCATATCATCTCAATCCATAAAAATAATATCATAAGGACTTTAAATATCATTTTTATATCCCGATAATCCAATTACAAATGATAAAAGAGTAATTTTCTTTATCATATAGTTAATTTGTACCCAATACCTATTTCTGTATAAATTGAGGTAGGGTCATAATTATCCAACAATATCCCACATGGCCTTGCCAATCACTCAAGTGACTTACGCTGAAACTATGTACGTGTCACTCAATGTCTATTGAGAACAGCTTTGGTCCCGGATTTAAAATGTTATCAATCTGATGTGATTTATTCGAGTATCACATCTACTCCACATGTATGATCTGACGGATCAGATGAAAGTGTTTGAAGTTACATACTTGTTGTTGGATAATATGACCCATAGCGTCACTATTTGCACAGATCATTGTGTTGTTGTAGCAAATTAACTATGTAACAAGGAAATTGCACTCTCATCATTTGTGATTAGATCACCATAGATATATAAATGAAGAGAGGTCCCTATGATTAGTTCCTGGATTGAGATGATATGAGACAGTATCAGTCCACGAAGGATTAATCATTAAATATCCCTAGCCGTAGTATTATCGAGACTGGACATATCGATAATGCGGAATAGGCTAGTATTGCACTTGTGCGCGTTGTGAGGGCACAACGGCATAGTTCTCATATATATAAGTGTTGGAGACTTATGCAAGTGCGATAGGAGGTCGTGTTTCACCGATGGTACGGGAAACAGCTTCGCTCTGGATAGACCCCTTCGGAATCCCATTGGTATTATGATATGTGTCTATGGGAGGCCGAAATCGAGGTAGGTGTGTATAGTCTTAACCTGAGACTTGCATCGCTAATACTTACGATAATCGATAAACTTTGGATTTGGTGGTTGGGGGCTTTACCCGGTTCTGTGTCTACCACTTCTGGGTTTATCAGAGAGTCGTAGAGTATTGGATGTGATGTCGAGACGGAAGTATCACTCCAGTCATAGTGGAGATGATGTCACGCAGGATACGGTATTAGTGCTCTTAAGTGATGCGCATCCAATCGTGATATTACCCAGGTCATGAATATCCGATTATAGAGACTAGTTACCAGACATCCGATATGTGTTTCGGACGGGGCAGACACTTATCCAGCCCCAGCCCTAACACGTGATTATCCGATACTGGGCCGATATGCACAATACGTGAGTATACTACGCTTGATATAGATCTAAATATTCTTAATTGGATATGTCCGGAGAATTGGGTAGACTTGGTGCTTTGCTAGGAGTCACCTTGTCTCGTAAATCGGTAGAACGTAGTACTTGGTACGTACGTGATTCGGTTACACCGACGACCGTATTTATAGCCAAATTATCCGGATCTCATGGGTCGCTTCCCGATAATCCACCGATGACGCACAACTCGCACTCTTGAATAATCTGGGATTATATAGAAGAGAGAGAAAATTAATCTAGGATTAATTACGGAGATATTTTATCTAGGATAAAATATCGTCGAGAGAGAGATAATGATTAATTTGGAATTAATCGATGAATTAATATATTCGATATATTAAACGAAATTAGATTTCGACGCGGAATTAAAATTAGATTTTAATTCGGGCGAACGAATTAATTTAGAATTAATTCGTTAGCGACGTGAATAGTGAATTCGCTAGGCGTAATCACTTAATTACGACGCGACGGAAAAATCGTTAATTTAGAATTAGCGAACCCGAGCCCGAGTGTGATTGCGAGCGCATTCGTATTTCGAATTCGAGTGCGGCGACGCAAGTCACATCAAGCGTCAAATCAATCAGTCACATCAAGCGTCAAATCAACGTCACTTTGAGTGATGTGATTGATTGATTGATTGATTGATTGAAAAGACTTGACACATGACATAAAGTAGATTTGACTTGAATGACATGTGAATAGTGATGCAAGTTGTTGTAATAGTGATTGGAGGGAAAACTTTTCTTTTGGTTTTCATTTAATCAAATAAGTAATTGTTTTTTATTATTTTTTCTTGGAAAATATATAAGGCATTTGGTAAATGCTTTCTCTAAAACACTTAACACATTTTCTTCTCTCTCTCATTCCTCTCTTCTTCCTCACGCCCAACACCAAATTGGACTGTTTTTGAACCAGAAAAAACGTGAGCTATAGGGAAGCAAGGGTGGGTTTTTGTGGTGAAAAATTCAAGTGCTAGCACACTACGAGTCTTGCGAAGGTGGTAGGGAGGTTCACCCATGAGCCGGGATCCGTCGGACGAGGCTTGGAGCTCCGTTTTCTCAGCTCAAAACTGAAATTTTTAAAGAGTGGACTGCTGCAGTGGGCGTGTAATGCAGTGGATTTTTTGGCTTCGAATCGTCTCCAAATCGACTCAACCGATCGATGTGAGTATTCCGCTACCTCCGTTGATGTGTTCACTCATTGTTTCATGCTTAGATTTGATCTTGGGACCTAATAGAAACTCAACAATGGCATCATGAGCTATAGTTGCAAGCATGAAATTTTAGGGATTTAAAATTTGGGTAAATTGATTTTGAGCATGATTTGGTTAAATTGTTTGATTGAGCATGTTTAAATGATGTTTAATTGCATTTGGTTGGATCAATTTGTTGAAAAATGATTTGGAATAATTTTCCCCAAAATATGACATGTTGGCCGAATGTCATGGGATTTTTGGATCTTGGATTTTTTGATTTTTGATTCATTTGATGAGTTAGAATCGATTAGGTTGACGTTAATTTGAATCGAATTGGATTGGATTTCGAATTGGACAAAAACCCCAAATTCCATCACCTTGGCCGAATGTGTATATGCCCTAATGTCTTGGTAAATTTTGATTTTTGATATTGGATGTTGGAAATCATTCGGATATGTATTAATGTCGATTGTGGTTCGATTGGATTGAAACCGAATGGACACAAAATCCCTCCCTTGGCCGAGACTTAAAGCATGTAAATGGGTTTGATTTTTCAATTTATGTGTTGGACATGTGATAATGAATTTAGCATGATTAATTGGAGTAATATTGTGTTTTAGAAATATTGTTTTAGTCGATTAATCATGTAACGCACTTTAGGTAATGTTGCGGAATTGGATTCATGTAATTTAGTTATTTAGGCTTTAAATTGGATTTGGGCTTTTAATGTTGTATTTGGGCCTATTGGGCTTGATTTATCAAGTTTGGTTTAGGCCAAATGGATTGGATCCAATTGGGCCAAAACCTTAACCATAAAGCCCAAATGCGACTTAATGAACCTTTAAAGTTCAATTGGGCCTAATGGGCCAAGATTGATTTATGGGCTTATGGGGTAAATCCCGGATTGGACTTTGGTTATCGGTTTGACCCGAGTTGACCAAAAGTCCCGCCTTAAGAAATCAATCAAAAGCCCATTGGACTTTAATTGAATTGACGTTGGACGTTAATCGGTCTTTGAGACGCGTTACGATTAGATTTGGAATTTAAATCGTAAAAGGTTTATTAAATAAAGTGTAATATTTAATTTGGAATTGAATAGTGAATTAGTATTAAATACATGTTAAATTAGATTTAATGATGTAGTTTAATTTAATTCATGAATTCGTACTTTAAGTACTTATTCGCAAAAACGAGTTTGACTCGATCAAAATCAAATCGTTGTTTGAACATTGGATGATCACCTAATTATCAGATTAATTAATTTGATTAGATTGATTGATACATGCTTATATGTGTGAATACTTGGTTGTGTTGAATGAATAATGTATATCGGATGGATATTAGATGGGTGGGCAATTTTAGAAATTGTTGTAATAAATTCGATTTATTAAATTGGACCTGCGTGTCCAGCCTTATCACCTTCTTTCTCTTGTATTCTCTTCTCACCTATTCCCCTCTATGTATATGAGGTTTCTTTAGAAGTGTAGTGTAACGGGTAGAAGTAATACTAGTGCTAGCTTGAGTGAGAAAGGGAGAGATTTGATCTAGGATCAATGTGTTAAGTATCCATCCGCATATCATTATTATTTTATTTCATACTCGCTTTATTATGTGTTTAGAATGCATGTTTAAGGGTGTATGATGATGAGACCTAACAAAGATAATTAAATTGGTAGCCAATTTGCACGCGAAAAACCCTCGTTTTATATTAAGCGATTATCCTTCCATTGAATGATTCTTGTTCAAGATCTGATTGGCATTGGTTTGTTGGCCAAAGTCAAGACCATGTCAATTAGATGTATTTGAATCATGAGAGTTTTGTTCCACATCGGTGTCTAGTCCAAGTTGTGATTTGTTGGCCAAAGTCAAGATCACTTCTTGTCCAAAGACATTGATTACGAAACTTTCCTTGTCAATGGGTCCCGCTTAACTGGAGTCATTAGGTTTGTTGTGCCAAAGCCAAGGCCTAGATGATTCGGAGGATAAGGTTAGAAAATGTATTAGATACATTGGCATAAGTAATATGTTTAGGACTTGGATGTCCACCTAACCGGATCTGGGAATTGGATTGGTCCAATTGATCTGTGAGATCTACCTGGTTAAGTAGCATACAGCTTGTTGGCCAAAGTCAAGGTTGTATGTTATTTGACAGGATCCCAGCCCACTAGGAAACGCGGTTTCCCGAGTACTCCACAGAGGGTTAGAGACTCGACGAAAAATAGTGGGAGGCAAGTATTGAATTTGCAACATTCGTTCAATTACTCGCCATACACGCTCAAACAAATATCATTCGTCAATATTTTACGTTGTTTTAAAAATATATATAGTTGGACTATATACAAACTTATTCAATATATAGTTGATTTTATAATTGGATTATAGTAATCAATATAATTGAATTAAATGATAGTTGATTTTATAATTGGATTATAGTAATCAATATTAAAATTATAGTTGATTAAATAATTGGATTATTGTAATCATTATAATAAATAGTACCTTATTAAAATTGATTAAATAGTTGGACTATTGAAATCAAGAAAGAATTGAAAAGTTGAATATTTAAAATATATAATCCTTGATTAAATTTTAAATGATTTAATTTTCAATTGGGAATTATTAATAGGTTAATTTATTTGATAAAATAACTTATTATGACTAAGCCCATAATTAAGCAAATAGTAGAGCATAAAATCTTTGGAAGATTTATGTGATGATGACTTTAGTGCTTAATTAAATACTTATAATAAATCTATCTTTAGATTTAAAAGTATTAAAATTGCAATTAAAATTCTTAGAGAATTAATTGACTATTCTAGTGGAGAAAAGTCAAAGTTTGCAATTGGGCATGTTGCACAAGGTGCACATCGTTTCGATATTCCGAAACCCAAGGCTTGGCCAAAGGTTTGTGAAATATTGAAAAGATAATTGACATATCCCAAAGTGACTACCATTTGGATATGGAAGACACGAAGGAATTAAAGAAGGGGCGAGGCTCTAACTTTAAAAATATTTGTCAAAGTTATGTTCGCTACTAGTATTGAAATTGGATTTTAAATACTTAGTGTGGTACATAAAACATATATGTATTGATGTTCAGAATCCGCTGTGAGTTGGATACTGACTTCAAACCGAGATTTCTCTGCGAATCGGAAACGGGACGAAAGTCGCTGTTTCGACCGTAGATACCTAAGTTTAGGAACTACCCTTAGGGTATGTACTTAAATTAGGAAATGTTATGATGTAACTAGTTTGACTAGAAACATTATCTCTATATCAGTGTTTAATCCGTTGCGGATAAAACCTTTATATTCTAGAACACTAAAGTGTTTCATTATATAAAGATGATACTGAGATAAATACATTAGATGTTAATAACATAATTTATATTTTGAATATAAAATCTCAAACATATAAAATGACAAATAAATAGCTCAAATTGATTTGATCAATGAGACTTATTTGTGGCATTGTTGTCTAGGACACAATTAAACGAGAATCGTATATCCACACTTTTGAAGAGTGGGTACTAGGACTGATTTGACTATTCAAATAAGGTCTACGAATCTAGTTTATTAGGTAAATACCTAAAATACTATTTACTTGGTAATAGTAAAAGGGCCACCGATCTGTTAGCCCTATTCATGGTGAAGTTAGTGGGCCCATATCTAGCTAGGCTAGATGTGAACATGAATATTTCGTGACCTTAACAGATGTGGCATCACGTTATGGTTATGTGTTTCTTTTGAAGAACACAGATCGGAAACTTTTGAAGTTTCGACACGAAGTAAATTAACAGATCGGCTATAGTATTATTCCGCCACGGTTAGACCGTAATGGAAATTACTTAAGCAGTAAGTTTCATACGTACATGAAAGAGTACGGTATTCTTTCATATGAGGACTCCTCCCGTGACACGTCAGTTAGACGGTGTGTCCGAACCAAAAACCAAATTTTGTTGGACATGATAAGGTTTATCACGAGTCGCTCTGAGCTACTATTTCCTTCAATAGGATATGTATTAACAGTGCAAAACTTATTTAGAATAAGGTTCCATATAAATCTGTTTGACAGATATCATATAGGATATGAACAGGGAAGAAACGAGGTTTCTCGTTCCTGATAATTTGGGTATGCCAGGCATAACGTTTGGTTTATACCAAACTAAGGACCCAAATTGGATAAGTGCCTATATAGGTTATCCTAAGGGAAACCTTAAGTATAGTACTTATAAATCCCACATGAGAACAATGTAATTGTTGCTCACCATGCGGTTTTCCTGAGAGGAATACCGATATGCAGTGGTCAGTGGGAGGATAGTGATACTCGATGAAAATCGGAGTAACACTGTTCAAGGCACGAAGTCCTTAATGGAACACAAATAGTTCATCTATGATGAATCTATACCATTAATCTTCAAATACACAAGAAACTAGTAGATCGGATAGAGTCAGAAAACAACCTAGGGTATGGGTTTCTGATCTCGCCCCATGAAGATGTCAATCTTATGGAGGTGTACCATCCTACTACGTTTTGAGGAAGTGATACGAGGTATCGACTCCCCGTTATGGCAAAGTGCCATTAATCCGAAATGGATTCCATGTATAACAACTATTTTGGATACTAGTTGTACCACAAGGCATTGTGCCTATTGGTACATTAAATGTCTTCAAGGAAGACATACATGGAAGGCAACATACCAACGTACAAAGCTGGGCTTTTGACGGAAAGGTGTCGTTATCAACATTGTGTTAATAACGGTTCAACCTTTTACCTGTTGCCATGGTAAATCCATTTTGAAAAATGCTTGAAAATAACTGTATATTTCATTTATGAAATGTGTCAGTTATAAATCAAAATCGCTTTCCTGAAAAGGAAACCTTTTGGAGAATGTTTATGACATTCTGACGATTTTGTATAACCGACAAACAAGGTTTGCGGGTTATTCGATCCATGTTTGGATCAATGCAAGCATAAGGTTCTTGGAACTGTCGTTTTGAAATAATCATAATGGTTTATGATTTGACTCAAAACGAAATAATTCTTGTGTATATAAGGAGGTTAGTGGGAGAGCGCACTAACAGTAAAATTCCCATAAAGCAATGGTGAAAGCTTGGCTTTCATAGATATTCTTTCAATAGAAAATTCTCCGTAGAATTCTGGGGAGTAACAACCTTTATTCAAGGAATAAAGATCTACTGGGATAGATTTGGAGTTGTTAACACTCTCTGGGAAATCGTACATTTAAAATGTACTTGTATTGGTGTCTCATACGCTTCGAGCATATGGAGTCACAATCGGGTCAATCCTAGTGATAGTCACTAAATTGAAATTGAGAACATCTGTTAGTATCTTAGAGAACTAAAGATGCTGTCTTAAACTATGGAGAAGGAGAACTTGAAGTGACTGGGATCACCGCTGCAAGTTTCCAAACTATTAAATACTACGGTACTATAAAGTTTGAATAACGGGACAGTGAGCTGGAAATATTCCAAGCAAGATAACTGTTGCCGAATAAACAACAAATACGGATACGGATTATTGCTGCTGCAGCTGAGCAGCAGAAGAAGCCATTTGGATCGAACATAAATCTAATTAGATTAGATATAGTTCTGTTAGCAGCTGAACTAGGCGTCAGCACAGCCTAAGGAATTAAAGGTCTCATCGACGATCCAGATATATACTTCTATATCATCTGATTCGTTTGGATCATACATCGTGGCGATGTGATGATCGTATAAATCGCGTCAGACGATAATCAAACAAATCCGCTGACGAAAACCTTTCCTCAGCAATTTGAGCGAACCTTACATAGTTCAAGTGTTGGAACACTTGAGTGACTCGCTACGTGCCAAGTGGGAGATTGTTGGATAATATGACCCATAGCGTCACTATTTGCACAGATCATTGTGTTGTTGTAGCAAATTAACTATGTAACAAGGAAATTGCACTCTCATCATTTGTGATTAGATCACCATAGATATATAAATGAAGAGAGGTCCCTATGATTAGTTCCTGGATTGAGATGATATGAGACAGTATCAGTCCACGAAGGATTAATCATTAAATATCCCTAGCCGTAGTATTATCGAGACTGGACATCGATAATGCGGAATAGGCTAGTATTGCACTTGTGCGCGTTGTGAGGGCACAACGGCATAGTTCTCATATATATAAGTGTTGGAGACTTATGCAAGTGCGATAGGAGGTCGTGTTTCACCGATGGTACGGGAAACAGCTTCGCTCTGGATAGACCCCTTCGGAATCCCATTGGTATTATGAATATGTGTCTATGGGAGGCCGAAATCGAGGTAGGTGTGTATAGTCTTAACCTGAGACTTGCATCGCTAATACTTACGATAATCGATAAACTTTGGATTTGGTGGTTGGGGGCTTTAACCGGTTCTGTGTCTACCACTTCTGGGTTTATCAGAGAGTCGTAGAGTATTGGATGTGATGTCGAGACGGAAGTATCACTCCAGTCATAGTGGAGATGATGTCACGCAGGATACGGTATTAGTGCTCTTAAGTGATGCGCATCCAATCGTGATATTATGACCAGGTCATGAATATCCGATTATAGAGACTAGTTACCAGACATCCGATATGTGTTTCGGACGGGGCAGACACTTATCCAGCCCCAGCCCTAACACGTGACTATCCGATACTGGGCCGATATGCACAATACGTGAGTATACTACGCTTGATATAGATCTAAATATTCTTAATTGGATATGTCCGGAGAATTGGGTAGACTTGGTGCTTTGCTAGGAGTCAACCTTGTCTCGTAAATCGGTAGAACGTAGTACTTGGTACGTACGTGATTCGGTTACACCGACGACCGTATTTATAGCCAATTATCCGGAGATCTCATGGGTCGCTTCCCGATAATCCACCGATGACGCACAACTCGCACTCTTGAATAATCTGGGATTATATAGAAGAGAGAGAAAATTAATCTAGGATTAATTACGGAGATATTTTATCTAGGATAAAATATCGTCGAGAGAGAGATAATGATTAATTTGGAATTAATCGATGAATTAATATATTCGATATATTAAACGAAATTAGATTTCGACGCGGAATTAAAATTAGATTTTAATTCGGGCGAACGAATTAATTTAGAATTAATTCGTTAGCGACGTGAATAGTGAATTCGCTAGGCGTAATCACTTAATTACGACGCGACGGAAAAATCGTTAATTTAGAATTAGCGAACCCGAGCCCGAGTGTGATTGCGAGCGCATTCGTATTTCGAATTCGAGTGCGGCGTCGCAAGTCGCATCAAGCGTCAAATCAATCAGTCGCATCAAGCGTCAAATCAAACGTCACTTTGAGTGATGTGATTGATTGATGTGATTGATTGATTGAAAAGACTTGACACAGACATAAGTAGATTTGACTTGAATGACATGTGAATAGTGATGCAAGTGTGTAATAGTGATTGGAGGGAAAATTTTTACTTTTGGTTTTCATTTAAATCAAATAAGTAATTGTTTTTTATTATTTTTTCTTGGAAAATATATAAAGGCATTTGGTAAATGCTTTCTCTACACTTACCACATTTTCTCTCTCTCTCATTCCTCTCTTCTTCTTCTCACGCCCAACACACAAATGGGACTTTTTTGAACCAGAAAAAACGTGAGCTTAGGGAAGCAAGGGTGGGTTTTTGTGGCAAAATCAAGTGCTAGCACACTACGAGTCTTGCGAAGGTGGTAGGGAGGTTCACCCATGAGCCGGGATCCGTCGGACGAGGCTTGGAGCTCCGTTTTCTCAGCTCAAAACTGAAATTTTTAAAGAGTGGACTGCTGCAGTGGGCGTGTAATGCAGTGGATTTTTTGGCTTCGAATCGTCTCCAAATCGACTCAACCGATCGATGTGAGTATTCCGCTACCTCCGTTGATGTGTTCACTCATTGTTTCATGCTTAGATTTGATCTTGGGACCTAATAGAAACTCAACACTTGGATCATTGATGAGACCGTTAATTGCTTAGCATGTGTTGTAGCCTAGCTCAGCTGCTAACAGAACTACATCTAATCTGATTAGGATTATTATAGATCCAAATTTCTTTTTTGCTGCGACAATTGTAGCAAAGTTATGCTTTTGTTGCTTATTCGGCAATAATATCTTGCTTGGAAGATTTTCATTTGACTATTCCGTTATTTAAACTATATAGTACCCTTATTACGACTTATAGTCATTTTTATTGGTTTGGAAACTTACAGTAGTGAACCCAGTCACTTCAAGTTCTCATTCTCCATTACTTAAAGAAGCATCCTTAGTTTGGCTAAGATACTCGAGGATGTCTTTAATGTCAATCCAGTGACTATCACTAGGATTGCCCTGATTGTGACTCCATATGCTCAAAGCATATGAGACACCAGGTCGCGTATATTTCTTTCAATGTACGAGTTATCAAAGAGTGCCAACAACTTTTAGATCTATCCTAGTAGATTTTTATTCCTAGAATAAAGGTTGTTTTTCCCAAGTATTATATGGAGAATTTTTCATGAAGCTAAGCTTTCACCGATTTTAATATGGGAATATCATTTCCAAGAAATAATACATCATCAATATTTAGGACAATCATTGTCAGTGCGGTCCCACCAACCTCTTTATATACATAAGAATCATTTATGTTTTTGAATTAAATCATACATCATTATGATTACATGAAAACATCAGTTCCAAGAACATAATGCTTGCTTCAATCCATAACTGGATCGATTTAACTTGCAAACCTTGTTTCCTTGTTTAGGTACGACAAAATCGTCAGGATGTTGTAAACATCCTCCAAAAGGTTTCCGTTTAAGGAAAGCAATTTTTGACGTCCAGCTGCCATATTTCGTAAATGAAACATGCAGCATTAGCAAGCATTATCCAAATGGATTTACCCATGGCAATGAGTAAAAGGCTTCATCGTAATCGATACAATGTTGATAACGATACCTTTTCGCTACAAGCCTAGCTTTGTACGTTTGTTTGTTGCCATCCATGTATGTCTTCCTTGAAGACAATTTTAGTACCAATAGGCACAATGCCTTTTGGTACATCAACCAGTATTTAAACTTGGTTGGTATACATGGAATCCATTTCGGACATCATGACACTTTGCCATAATGGGGATTCGATACCTTGTATCAATTCTTCATACGTAGCCAGTCCGTATTTCTCAAAAAGATTGACATCTTCATGAGGTGAGATCAGAAACCCATACCTCCCAGATTGTTTTCTAACTCTCTCCGACTTACGCGGTTATTGTGTATTTGAAGATTGTGGTACAACTTCATCCCTAATGAAATGTTTGTGTTCCGTTAAGGAATCGGTGCCTTGAATAGTATTACATCGATTTTTCATTGAGTTTTACTTTCCTCTCACTTTCTACTGCATATACGTATTCCTCTTAGCAAAACCGCGTAGAGAGCAACAATTACATTGTTCTCTTGTGAGATGTATAAGTACTATACTTTGGTTTCCCTATGACAACCTACAAATTAGGCACTTATCCAATTTGGGTTTTAGTTTGGTACATCCAAACATATGCCTAGCATTCCCAAATCTGTAGGAATGAGAAAACCCGGTTTCTTTCCTGTTCATATCTAATATGAATTATGTCTAATAGATTTTTATGGAACCTTATTCAAAATAAGTATTGCACTGTTTAATACGTATCCCTTGAAGGAATATGACAGCTTAGAGAAACTCATGATTAACCTTATCCTGTCCAACAAAATTCGATTTCTCTGTTCGGACACACCATCAGGATTGAGGTTTTCCGGGAAGAGTCCACTATGAAAAAAATACTATATCCTTTCAATTAGTTAAGAAACTTATTACTTAAGTATTTTCCATCACGGTCTAATCGTGACAGTTTAATACTTTAGCCGGTTTGTCTAACTACTTCGTGTCGAAACTCTTTGAATTACTCAAAAGTTTTCGATTTATGTTTCATAAGAAACACATAAAACCATCACGTGATGCCACATCCGTAAATGTTACGAAGCGTTCATTTCCACCTATACCCTAGTTAGATATGGGCCCACTTACCTCTATGAACGAGGACTAACAGATCACTAACACTTATACTTTTACTAAGTAAAAGGTATTTTAGGCACTTTGCCTAATAAACTAGATTCATAGACATTATTTGAATAGAATCAAATTCGTCCTAGTATCCACTCTTCAAAAGTGTGGATATACAAGTCTTGTTTAATGTGTAACAGATAACAATGCCACAAATAATCCTCATATGATTAATTCAGTATGAGCTATTTATTTGTCACGTTATATGTTTGAGATCTTTTGTATTCAAAATATAAATAATGTTATTTACATCTAATGTGCTTATCTCAATATCATCTTTATAAAATAAAACACTTAGTGTTCTAAAATATATAGGTATGCCCGCAACGGGGTAAAACTTAGATATGGAGATAATGTTTCTTGTCAAACTAGGTACATTATAATTGTTTCCTAATTTAAGTACATGCCCAAAGGGTAGTACCAAAACTTAGGTTTCTACGGTTAAAACATCGACTCTTGTCCTATTTTTGACTCGCAGAGTGATCTCATCTGAAGTCAGTATCCTGCTTATCAGCAGATTCTGCACGTCAGTACATATTTTTGTATCACATTTAGTATCAAAAATCCAATTTTGAAACTAGTAGTGAATATGTTTATTACAAACATATTTGAAGCCGGAGCCTTGTCCCTCTTCAGTTCTTTCATGTCTGCCTTTGTTCATACGGCAGTCACGCTTCTAGTGACCTCGTTTGCCACAGTTTAGGCAGATATCTTGGGATATGTCATTGGTCTTCCCAGAAGACTGTGGTATTTTGCCTTTGCCCTTTTTCACACCCCAGAAGCCTTCGGCCAAGCTTTGGCCTTCTGGGATGTCGAAGTAAGATGTGCATTGCGCTTCTTGCCCTTTTACAAACTTTGGATTTGGCTCCTCGAGCATAGCCTTTAAGTACTTCTAAGATCTAAGTATAGATCTATGAAGATCCTTCAATTTCAATATCATACTATAAGGATCTAATCATTAGTTTTGACAAAGAAATTAAGGAGCTTTTGCGGCAAGCATAATGGATTGAGCACTAAATTTATCATCCCATGAGTCTTCCAAAGATCATGCTCTACTATTTGCTCAACTCCGGGATTAGGCTCAAGAGATTGCTCTATCAAATAGAGTAACTTCATAGTTCTCAGGACTATCTTGAGGTACTATTCCCAATCTGAAAATTAAAGCCGTTTAATGACATTTTCACCCAGGATTATGTTGTAAACGCTAATCTTTCAGTTATCTTGATTGCTATAGTCGAACTATCCAATCAACGATTTCGGGTACTATTTAATATAATGATTACTATAGTCTAACTATATAATCAAATATAATTTTAATTTTGGTTAAATTCAAATATATTGATTACTATATTCCAATTATATAATCAACTATAAATTGAAGTAGTTTGAATACAGTCTAACTGTTGAATTAAAACAACATTTAAATATTAGTCCAACTAATATATATATATATATATATATATATATATATATATATATATATATATATATATATATATATATAAATTTGACGAAAAATGAAATGAGCGCATGTTGGCAAGTATCTAAACGAAATTGCAAATTAATACTTACCTCCCACTATTTTTCGGCGAGCCTCTAACCCTCCATTAAGTACTCGGGAAACCTAGTTTCCTAGTGGGCTAGGATCCCATTAAATAACACACAATCTTAACTTTGGCCAACAAATTGAATGATACTTAACTAGGTAGATCTCTAAGAACAATTGGATTTCATCCAATTCCTAGATCCAGTAGGTGGACATCCAAGTCCAAAAAATATATACAATATATATGTCAATATATCCAATAAATTTTCCTAACCTTTTTCCTCTAAATCAACTAAGCCTTGGCTTTGTCACAACAAGCTTAATGATTCTAGTTAAGCGTGACCCATTGACTTTGGAAAGCTTCGTAATCGATGTCGATGGACAAGAAGTGACCTTGACTTTGGCGAACAAATCACAACTTGGACAAGACATACGATATGGAGCAAAACCTTCATGTTTCAAACACATCTGCGATGGACAAAGGTCTTAACTTTGGCCAACAAACCAGTGCCAATCTTGGATCTTGAGAGAGAATCATTCAATGAAAGGAAAGCACTTAATATTTATTGAGGGTTTTTCACGTAATTGGCAACCAATTAATTATCTTTGATTAGGTCTCATCATACACACTTAAACATGCATTCTAAAAGCATAATAAGGCGCGATAAAAAAAATTAATAATGATATGCGGATGGATATTTAAAACATTTTGTTCCTAGAACAAATCTCTCCATTTCCTCTCTCCCGCTAGCACTATTCTTACTTCTACCCAATTACATAACACTTCTAAAGAAACCTTATTTACATGGAGGGGAATAGGTGAGAAGAGAAATACAAAGAGTTGAGAGGTAATAGGCTGTACACGCAGGTCCAATTTAATAAATTCTAAATTTATTACAACAATTTCTAAAATTACCCTCACCCATCTAATATCCATCCGATATGTATTATTCATACATCACATCCATGTATTCACACAAAGCATGTTATCAATCAATCTAATCCAATTAATTAATCTTTGATTAGTGATCATCCAATATTCAAACAACGATTTGATTTGCGCGAGTCCAACCTGTTTTAAGAATAAGTACTCAGTATCATGACGTTGTCATTCTCTGATAGTTCCTGGTCAAGGTTTACACTACATGGTCAGTATAGTAAACCCATTGAGACCGGTACAAGTCTTATACTGGAATATATGATTCCAATGGTTTCTCAATGAACCATAAGTCTAGGAGACTAGTATAGACGTGTAGGTCTTTATAGCGGATAAACACTGAACGACTCACCGAAGATTCTTAATGGATGGTACACCAGCGTCAATAAGAATCTTCTTGGGTTGAGTAGCACTTGTGATTCTTAGACTTGAGATGCCATCGTGGGCACATGAGACATCTTCTACACTTTGATGGCAGTCACGTCACCGATCTATTTAGATCAGACCTCTGTCTGTTCATTGGGTGTAGATAGATCTTCAGGGTGTCCTATGTGTATCAAGATAGGATCCGTCAGTTCTGTGTAATAGAGCATAGGTAGTCCATAAAATTAGCAATCAGATAAAACCATGGGCTCGTGGTAAAGTTTAGAAGCTAGTTCTAAACATTCTTTTGAGATTGCTAATAGAATAGTCGACTGGATAATCCACATAGAGATTTGACGTTTATATCTATATCTCTGGGATATATCTAGATACCTGTGACGGAGGAATTATACATTTGCCATGACCTCGACTTGTATGATTCAGCCAGTTTATCCGTGATCGTCATAATTTACGGGTGGATAAATTATGGACACGAAATTAGATTTCGTGACGGATATGCCTGAATCCAGAGAGTCTCAATAATGAAATAAACTCGTAGAGCACTAAAGCAACATTAAAAAATAATATTGATTGTTTATAAAGTCGTTTAAAGGTTAAACGCAAAATACATGTGTAGGGACCCGATAGTCATTTCCTTAATTGTTGTGTATTTACATTTAATACTTGATTATTTTAAATACACATTAATTAAATGTCAAATTGAGATATTTGACTAATATCATAAATGAATATATGTATTTGATATTTAATGTAAATATAATACATATATTTAATATATTTGTATTTAATTAATTAATTAATTATTTAATTGTTAAATGATTAATATAATTTAAATATAAATATCTTAACTTTAGATATTTGTTTTGAAATGATTAAAGTTGCCTTTGTTGACTTTAAATAAATATGTATAAAGTGTTTTAGATATTTAGTTAACTTCATCAAATGAATTTGAAATGAAATTGAAATTAATATACTTGTGTTTGGATTTGTGAAATTCGGCCAAGGCTTATTGTTTCATGTATATATTGATTTTTCATTTCATTTATTCATAACCTAATACACTTTACAAAAGAAAACTCCATTGAAGAAGATTAAAGAAAGCTTGAGAAAGAAAGAAAGATTAAAGAAAGCTTGGAATTTTAGTAAGTTTTTCAAACTTGCTATTAGAGAGGAATATGTTCCTTAGGTTCTAGGCTTCAACATGTGATGTTCTTAGATTATTTCTTTCTTTATTTCTTTGTGTTTTTGTTGATGGAAGTTTTAATTGAAGTGTTGAGCATGTGTGATGAAGGAAACTTGTGACTATTGTAGTTGTAAGGATTCTTTTAAGGTTTTTGAAACAATGTTGCTAATCTAGAGTTGTTGACCCACTCTAAGATGACCTAGATTTGATCTTGAGTTGTTTCATTGTGTTGAGACTTGGATTGGATGTAAGAAAGATGATTGAAGTAATTGATTTAGTGTATTTGGTCTAATTTATACAATTTGTGTAAATTGAAAAATTATGGTTTATAACTAATTCCAAATTTGGGGCTTTTCATATATGTTGTGCATTTGGCTGTGTATATGATGCATATAAGGTTTCATGTAGATTGGATTACATCTTGATGTGTTTTGAGACATGAAATGACAAAAGGCACAATATGCCTACCTTAGGAGGCTCTCGGCCAAATGAATAGGATTTGGGGATTTTGGTTCTTTTGGTGTTTTGATGTTTCAAGCATGCTAAGTTCATCCTAAAAATGATTTATAATCATTCAAAATTGATTTGATCAATTTCGGACTAAAATGGACAAAGTACCAATATAAGGGTAGTTCGGTAAATTCACTTGAATGTGATTCATTTGAATTTGAATTTCATAATTTGATTATTGGAGAATTAAATAAATATGTTTATTTAATTAATCCAAGAAAAAGTTTTGAAATCGGAAAATATGATTTTCACCGCTTCCGCTGCGTTACCGAATACAGCCCCTGGAAAAACCCCTACAGTACATACCTTCAAGGCTAGACTAGTGGCCAAGGGTTATACCCAGAAAGAGGGAGTTGACTATAATGAAACTTTCTCGCCAGTAGCCATACTTAAATCCATCTGCACTCTTCCATCCATTGCCGCATATTATGACTATGAAATTTGGCAAATGGATGTCAAGACTGCATTGTTGAATGACAATCTTGATGAGAGTATATATATGATACAACCAGAGGGGTTCATAGCCCATGGTCAAGAGCAAAAAGTTTGCAAGCTGCAATGGTCCATTTATGGACTTATGCAGGCATCTCGATCTTAGAATATAAGATTTGATACCACGATAAAGTCTTATGACTTCAAGCAAAATGTTGATGAGCCATGTGTATACAAGCATGTCATTGACGGGAAGGTGGTTTTTCTTGTTTTATATGTCGATGATATTTTAATCATTGAGAATGATGTAAATATATTATCAGACGTGAAAACCTAGCTAGCTAACCAATTCAAATGAAATATTTGGGAGAGGCCAGTTATGTTCTTGAGATTCAGATACTTCAGGATCGTAAGAAATGACTTTTAGCTATGTCTCAGACATCCTATATTGACAAGATCCTTGTACGATTTAGGATACAGAATTCCAAGAAAGGTAATCTTTCTTATCGGTATGGAATTCATTTGTCAAAGGAACAGTCTCCTAACACACCTTCAGACGTTGAGGAAATGAGACATATCCCATATGCCTCAGCAGTTGGTAGTCTCATGTATGCTATGTTATGCACGAGACCAGACATCTATTTTGCAGTGGGAGTAGTCAGTAGGTTTCAGTCAAACCCAGGATTGGATCACTAGGTGGCTGTGAAGCACATTCTCAAGTATCTTAAGAGAATGAAAGATTATATGCTTGTGTATTCTGGTGATGATATGATCCTAAGGGGGTATACATGATTTTCAAACAGATGCCGATTTTAGGAAATCTACAGTCGGATCATTGTTCACCTTAGGTGGTGGGGCTATATTATGGCGGAGTATAAAGCAATCTTGTATTGCTTACTCCACCATGGAGGCTGAATATGTAGGAGCTTGTGAACTAGTCTGACTCCGTAAATTCTTGGTAGATCTGGAAGTTGTTCCAGACATGGATAGACCACTCACACTTTATTGCGATAATAGTGGTGCAGTGGCAAAATTCAAATAACTAAGAAGCCACAAGAGGGGAAATCATATAGAGAGGAAATATCATCTCATCAGGGAGATAGAGCATAAATGAGACGTTTACATCCATAGAGAACCTGGCTGGTCCGTTTTCAAAGAACTTACCAGCTAAAGTTTTTGAAGGTCGCCTAGATAGTCTAAGATTACGTGACATGTCCCATTTGCTCTAGTGCAAGTGGGAGATTGTTGGGATGTATGCCCTAGAGCTACATATGATGTAAATGATATTATATGTTTTGAAATAAAACGATGCATAATTCATTTATAAAAATATTTGTTTAATTTTCGCATATTATAAACTATCTTGAATACCCTAGATTATTTATGTGCCTTCAGACTTAGTGTATAAGTGTCATACACAAGAGGATTTAAGTCTGAAGTTAGTAATCTTACATAGTCCATAGAGAACAAATAAAATGGGTACTTTATTTTTAGTTTATCTATAGCTGTGGTCCATTCTATATTTGTATGGCGACCTTGATCTGGTATCGTCCATGTAGAGACATGAGAATGGAAGCATATTGTATGATGTGATCATATAGGACTAGACCCAAATAGAAATGGAATTCTTTTAATATTCGTTAAATAAAGAAAGTCATTTCAATGTCATATATGGATTGATCTTAATCCTGAGTGTACTATGAACTTCTGCATGGCAGGCTATGTCATTTGATTTACAAAGGCGAGATTGGTGTAGCAGTCCCTACCAATAGCTACGTACTTTGGGGGCATGGTCTGTTATATAACTGGGATCATTTTACATAGACATGGACTTCACTCATTCTTACGAGAAGAAGAGGATTATCTTTCTTAAGGGTTGATTCGGTGCTTGAACGATTTGAGCACTCAAGTCTTTCTATTACGAATAGAAAGATTAAAATTCACAATAGTTATGAATAAATCGTTCATTAGAAAATCAATGGTACTTAAGGTAAAAATAATTGGAGGGGTATAACAGACATTATGACCCAGCTCTAATTACGAGATACTCGTGAAGGGTCAGTTCGTATGAAATGACTATATCGATGGACACAGAATTGGTTCGGCTTAATATATCATATTCGGCAACAAGAGTGCAGCTTCGGGTTTTTAGTGGAATAACCTGAAGTTAATAATTCAAAATATTTAATTAAGAGGTTAATTAATATTTCGAGATTATTGGAGCTCAGAACCGTAGGTCCATTTGGTCCTCGTGCTAGCTCGATTTACTATAGCGGATTTAGTATAGTTGGATAGTCCAATTATATACTCACAAAAGTATGAATATTATTAATATTATTAATGATATTAACTGTCACACTTGAAACTTTATATTAAAATTTAATATATTGTTTTATTAAATACATGATATTTAAATAAATGTTATTTAATTATATTAGACATAATTAAATAGAAGGTCAAGTATGTAATTTCCAAATTTTGGGTTTTTAAACCCCTTGGATTTAATTTGGAAGTTACATATGTTTAAATAATATTTAACCTTTTCTTTTTATTTTGTAACATATATTTAATTATGGAAATTAAATATAGATGTTACAAAATTTATTATTTCTTTTCTACGGTGGACGAATTCTTCAAGGAAAATGGAAGGGATTTGTTTCTTTGGGAAAAAAATAATCCTTGGTATTATTTTGGAAGTTATGACTTTCAAAAGATTAATTAAATATTTATTGTCAAACATATATTAGCTTTATGGAAAGTTAATATTGGAAGTTACAAAATTAATTATTTTGGTGCCTTGGCCGAATTTTAGTCAAGGCAGAAGGCTTAGGGTCTATTTTATTTTGTAAAATTGAACCATATGTATAAAAAGAAAAATATGATTTTTTCCCCAAGTCTCTCATTAGAAAGACCATTATTAGCATCAGCAAAACATATCTCAAAATCATCTTTATAAACAAAACACCCAGTGTTTCGGAATACAAAAGTGTACCCGCATTGGGTCAAACAAGACATAGAGATAATATTCCTAGTCAAACTAGGTACATAATAACAGTCTGAAAGTTTAAGAACATGCCCCGAAGGCAGTTCTAAAACAAAAGTGCCAACGGCCAAAACGGCGACTGGTGCCCCATTTCCAATGCGTAGATCAATCTCCCCTGAGGTCAGTCTCCTGCTAATCTGCAGATCCTGCACATCAGTACATATGTGAGTACCACAACCAGAATCAAAAATCCAATTTTTAAAACTAGAAGTAGCCATGTTTATTTCAATAACAAACATACCTGATGCCGGTGCCTTGCCCGCTTTAATCTCCTTCTGAAGCGCCTTGTACTCGCGGCAGTCACACTTCCAGTGACCCCGCTTGCCGCACTGTAGGCAAACAACCTGAGATTTGTCATTTGGCTTCCCAGAAGCCTTTGACGATTTGGCCTTGCCCTTTTTGTTATGCTTCTTCTTTTTCACACCTCCAGTTGCCTTGAGCCCAGCCCTAGGTGCATGAGATGTCGATGTAAAGTGCGCCTCGCACTTGTTGCCCTTTTGAAGCCCCTTCTCAGCCTCATCGAGAGTTGATAGTAACTCTCCAAGAGTATCACTGTTGTTCATAAATTATAATTTATGATGAACTGTCTCCAGGAATCGGGGAGAGATTGCAGGATCATATCCACAGTAATCTCAGCCTCAAAGACTATCCCCATGTTGGCTAGCTCATCAATGTCAGCAATCATCTGTGCACTTGGGACTCAACAGACATGCCTTCTGTCATGCGTGAGCGAAAGAGTTTCTTCACTAACTCGTACCTCTGCATCCTCTTGTTAGAGCGATACAGATCTTGCAACCTCGCTAATATATTATAAGGATCCAAGTCCCTATTTTGTCTACGGAAATGCTGAGTCATCGAAGCAAGCATAATGGACTGAGTTGTGTCACAATCATCGCTGTGAGTCTTCCAAAGCTCCAGCTCAAGTGTCTCATTCGGTCCGGGCTTAGGCCCAAGAGATCTCTGTAAAGTATACAACAACCTCTCTACACCTAGGACAATCCTAAGGTTCATTTCCCAATCTGCAAAGTTCGTGCCCTTAAAGACATTTTCTCCCATGATAATATCGCGGACATTTCCCTTTCCTGTCATCTTGACTACTATAGTCCAACTATCTATTCAACGATAATGGGTACAGTCTAACTGTTACATAGAAAAATAACAATATATTAGTCCAACTAATAAATTAATTATGACGAAATTATTTGAAAGCGCGTAAAGCTAAGTATCTGAATGAAATTACAAATTCAATACTAACCTCCCATTATTTTTCTGCGAGCCTCTAACCCTCTGTCAAGTACTCGGGAAATATAGTTTCCTAGTGGGCTAGGATCCCGTTAAATAACACACAACCTTGACTTTGGCCAACAAGCTGTATGAAACCTAACTAGGTAGATCTCGAAGATCAATTGGATCTCATCCAATTCCTAGATCCGGTAGGTGGACATCCAAGTCGGAAACATATATACAATATATATGCCACTATATCCAATATATTTTCCTAACCTTTTTTCTTCTAAATTAACTAAGTCTTGGCTTTGGCACAACAAGCTTAATGATTCCAGTTTAGAGGGACCATTGACATGGAAAGCTTCATAATCAATATCGATGGACAAGAAGTGATCTTGACTTTGGCCAACAAACACAACTTGGACAAGACACCGATATAGATCAAAACTTTCATGATTCAAACACATCCGCAATTGACAAAGGTATTGACTTTAGCCAACAAACCAATGCCAACTTTGGATATTGAGTAAGAATCACTCAACGGAAGGAAAAAACACTTAATATGTTTTTGAGGGTTTTTCGCGTAAATTGGCATCCAATTTATTATCTTTGATTAGGACTCATCATACACCCTTAAGCATGTTTCTAAAACATCATAAGGCGCAAAAGTAAATTAATAACGATATGTGGATGGATATTTAAACAGATTGTTCCTAGAACAAATCGCTCCACTTCCTCTCCCCGACTAGAACTATTCTAACTCCTACCCAATTACAAAATACAATAAAGAAACCTCATTTACATTGAGGGGAATAGGTGAGAAGAGAATTACAAGGAGTAAAGAGATTAAAGGCTGGACACGCAGGCCCAATTTAGAAAATTCTAAATTTATTACAATTTTCAAAATTGCCCTTGCCCTTCTAATATCCATCTGATATACATTATTCATACAACACATTTATGTATTCAAACAAAACATGTTATTCAATCAATCTAATCCAATTAATTAATATTTGATTAATGACCATCCAATGTTCAAACAATGATTTGATTTGCGCGAGTCCAACTCGTTTAAGAATAAATACTTTTAAGTACGTATTCTTGAATTATATCGAACTACAACTTTAAATCCAATTTATTTGTTTTCAATACTAATTCCAAATTAAATATTTACACTTATATATTTGCCTTAACGACTTGGATTCCAAATCCAATCTTGATGGGTCTCAAAGGCCCAATAACATCCAATGTCATTTTAATTAAAGTCCAATGGGCTTTTAATTGATTCTTAAGGCATGGGCTTTGGCCATAATGGATCAAACCCAAAATGCCAAGGCCCAAGAGGAATCACCTTATTGCCATCAAATCAATTTAGGCCCATTAGGCCCAATTAAATTCCTTAAAGGGCCAAGTAATGTATTTGGACTTCATGGAATTAGTTTTGGGCCCAATTGGATCCAATCCAAAAGTCCAAAGCCAAACTTGGTCAAACCAAGTCCATTAAGTCCAAATAAACACTTTTAGCCCAATAAATTTTAAAAGGCCAATTATTACAATTTTAATATTCCAAATATTATAATTATTATATTTAAAGTGTATTGGTCATGATTAAATAATTAAACTCAATATTTCCAAAATACCAATTAACTTAATTAATCATGCTTAATCCAACAATTCATGCTCAAAATAAATTGAGGCCAAAATTCATCATTTCATGCTTAACACAAATTGAAGCCTAAATACATCATTTCATGCTCAACATGCTCTTTGATTTTAACATAAACATTATTGACTTTGATTCTAATCCAATCAAACAAACAATCAACATTTAAACACATCATTTTATGTTACAAAAATCAAAAAACTGCACAGTGGACTGCTAGGTACATTCGGCCAAGCTATGCATTTTTTAATTTTTGATTCATTCAATTTATTTCAAATGTAATCATGCATAACTCTAAGTTATCATATTCTAAACATGCTCAAAGCATCAATTTGAAAAAATCATGTTCAAAACACAAAAGCCCCAAATTTTATGCTCAAGAACCCAAAAAGTTTTCATGCTTAAAATTGGCTCTGATACCATTGTTAGTGTTCCTAGAACATGCCAAGGATCTAATTAGCATGAAAGACATTGAATAAGAACATTATAAGTTGCGGAATACTTACAACGAACGAATTTGAGCTTCAAAAAAAAATTGTGTTGATTCCAACTCTTGAAGATGTTTCCCTATCACCTTTGTTGACTGGCTTAAGTGCTAGCTTTTGATTTGAAGAACAAAATCAAAGAGAGATTGAGAGGGAAGCTCACGCCCAAGGGAGGGGAGTGCTAGGGTTTTTCTTTTCCAACTAGTGTCAAGTGTGTGTAGAGTTGCTTTTGGTAAAACCCTTTTACCTTTTCACCAAAACTTGGTAGTTGGGTAAATGGTTTTACCAAAACCAATACAAGGTGGTTGGTTGGTTGGTGGCTTGGCATAAATGCCAACTACCACAACCCACCACACATGTGAAGTGGGCCCCACTTATTTGAATTCAAAATTCAAATATCTCTACGAATATTTGTCGCGGCTCAGTTCCGTTAATCTGATTAAACGAACCTTCATCGCTAAATAATTAAATCTAATTTAATTAAATAACGATGCCTCGCAAATATATTACGAACGTCGTTCACGAGCTAATTCTAAATTAATTCGTTCGTTCGTATTAAAATCCGACTTTAGTCTCGTAATGAAATCCAATTCATATTAATATATCTGATATATTAACTTCAACCCATTTGAATAAATTAAATAGAAAAATCAAATTTAACTATTAAATTTATTTTACCGATTAATTCCAAATTAATCGCGTTCTATCTCTACTGAACACATTTAATCCCAGATTAAATAAAGCCCCAATTAATCCCAGATTAATTTTCTCTCTCTAAATTAATCCCAGATTAATTTTCTCCCTCTAAATTAATCCCAGATTAATTCTAATTTAAGTCAACTGTCATCGGTGAATCTTTGGGAAGCGACCCAAGAGATCTCTGGATATGTTGGTAGTAAATCCGGTTATCAGACTATCTGATAAAGTGAGTACCTCGTACCACGTGCTTATCGATTTACAAGACATGGTTGGCTTCTAGCAAAGCACCGTGCCTACCCAATTCTCCAGAAATATTCTTACTAGAATATATAATCTATGTCAAGCGTAGAATACGTAGTATCTCGTATTGCGATCCAGTATCAGATGTCATATGCTAGGCCTGGGGCTGGAATAGTGTCTGCCTCTTACGAAGCACATATCGGATATCAAGCAACTAGTCTCTTTGAATCGGATAATCATGACCTTGTCATATTATCTCGATGGTTGCAACACAATAGAGAACTAGTTATGAATCCCTGCGTGATCATCATCTCCATATGTCTGAAGTGATACTTTCATCTTGACATCACATCCATTACACTACGATTCTCGATAAACCCAATAGAGGCGTACACAGAACCTGTTAAAGCCTTGGACGACCAAAACCAAAGTTTATCGTTTGTCGCATGTATTAGCGATGAAAGTCTCAGGTTAAGACCAAATACACCTACCCTGACGCGGACTCCCATAGACACATATACATACTACCAATGGGATTCTGCGGGGTCTATCCAGAGCGAAGCTGTTTTCCGTACCATCGGTAAAACACAACCTCCTATCGTACTTGCATAAGTATCTTATACTTAAACATATGAGAACTAAGCCGTTATGCCCTCACAACGCGCACAAGTGCAATACTAGTCTATTCCGCATTATCAATGTACAGTCTCGATAATACTACGACTAGGGATATTTAATGATTAAACCTTTATGGATTGATACTGTCTCATATCATCTCAATCTGGAACTAATCATATGGACTTTTACCATTTATATATCAAAATAAATAAATTACGAAATGATAAAAGGCAATTTCATTACTACATAGTCAATTTTGTACAAAAATACAATGTATTTTACAAACAGTGACGCTATGGGTCATAATTGTCTAACAGATGTCTGCTTAAACTGTGGCAAATGGGATCACTGAAGCATTACTGCCATATGGACAAAGCAGACATGAAGTAATTGAAGAGGAGCAAGGCTCTTACTTCAAATATGTTTGTCATAAATATGTTCACTACTAGTATTAAAATTGAATTTTAAATACTAAGTGTGATACATAAATATGCATTGATGTGCAGAATCTGCTATGAGCAGGATACTGACTTCAGTTGAGATTTATCTGCGAATCGGAAATGGGACGACAATCGCTGTTTCAACCGTAGAAACCTAAGTTTAGGAACTACCCTTCGGGTGTGTACTTAAATTAGGAAACCGTTGTAATGTAACTAGTTTGACTAGAAACATTATCTCTATATCGAGTATAACTCATTACGAATATACCTTTATGTTCTAGAACACTAAAGAGTTTTATTTTATAAAGATGATTTTGAGATAAACACATTAGATGTGAATAAAATAATTTATATTTTTAATATAAATAAATCTCAAACATATGACATGACAAACTAATAGCTTAAACTGATTTGATCAGAAGAAACTGAAATGTGGCATTGTAGTCTGGGACACAATTAAACAAGACTCGTATATCCGTAATTTTAAAGAGTGGATACTAGAATGGATTTGATTCTATTCAAATGATGTCTACGAATCTAATTTATTAGGAAAAGAACCTAAAACACTATTTACTTGGTAAAAATATAAGTGCCATCGAACTGTTAGCCCTTGTTCATAGTGATGTAAGTGGGCCCATATCTAGCTAGGCTAGAGGTGGATATGAATATTTCATGACCTTTACGGATGTGGCATTGCGTTATGGTTATGTGTTTCTTTTGAAACACAAATCGGAAACTTTTAGAGTTTCGACACGAAATAGACAAACAGATCGGCTAAAGTATTTATACCATCACGGTTAGACCATAATGAAAATACTTAAGAAATAAGTTTCTCAAATTACTTGAAAGGGTATAGTATTCTTTCAATGAGGACTCCTCCTGGAACACGTCAGTTTGACGGTGTGTCCGTACGGAGAAACCAAATTTTGTTAGACATGATAAGGTTAATCATGAGTCGCTCTGAGCAACCATTTTCCTTCAAATGATAAGCATTTAACAATGCAATACTTATTTTGAATAAGGTTCCATGAAAATCTATTTGACAGATTTCATATTAGATATGAACAGGAAAGAAACTGGGTTTTCTCATTCCTGTTGATTTGGGAATGCTACGCATATGTTTGGATAATACCAAACAAGAACCCAAATTGGATTAGTGCCAATTGTAGGTTATCCTAGGGAAACCAAAGTAGAGTACTTATACCACCCACTTGAGAACAATGTAATTGTTGCTCACCATGCGGTTTTCCTAAGAGGAATATCGATATGCAATTGTAAGTAGGAGGATAGTAAAACTCAATGAAAATCGAAGTTATACTATTCAAGGGACCAAGTCCTTAATGGAACACAAACAGTTTATCAAATATGAAACTGTACCAGTAATCTTCGAATACAAAAGAACTGCGTAAGTCGGAGAGAGTCAGAAAATAACCTGGGTATGGGTTTCTGATCTCACCTCATAAAGTTGTCAATCTTATTGAGGAATACGAACTGACTACGTTTGAGAAAGTGATACAAGGTATCGACTCCCTATTATGGCAAAGTGCCATGAGTCCGAAATGGATTCCATGTATATCAACTATGTTTAGACACTAGTTTTTGTACCACAAGGCATTGTACATATTGGTACTATATAAGTCTTGAAAGAAGACATACGTAGATGGCAGCATACCAATGTACTAAGCTAGGCTTGTAGCGGAAAGGTATCGTTATCAACATTGTGTTGATTACAATGAAATCTTTTACCTGTTGCCGCGTTAAATCCATTTGGATAATGTTTGCTGATGCTGCATGTTTCATTTATAAAATATGGCAGATGAACGGGAAAATCGCTTTCCTGAAAAGGAAACCTTTTTGAGTATGTTGTACATCATGACGGTTTTGTCGTACCAAAACTAGCAAACAAGGTTTGCGGATTATTCGATCCATAGAGGGATTGAAGCAAGCATTAGGTTCTTGGAATTATTGTTTTGATGTAGTCATAATGGTTTATGATTTAATTCAAAACGAGAAAAATAATTCTTGTGTATATAAGAGGGTTAGTGGGAGAGCACTGACAATGAATGTCCTAAATAATGATGATTTGTCATTTCTTGGAAATGATATTCCCATATTACAATCGGTGAAAGTTTGGCTTTCATGAAAATTCTCTGTAGAATTCTTGGGAGAAACAACCTTTATTCTAGGAATAAATATCTATTGGGATAGATTTAAAGTTGTTATCACTCTCTGAGAACTCGTACATTAAAAATGTACGTGACCTGGTGTCTCATACGCTTTGAGCATATGGAGTCACAAAAAGGTCAATCCAAGTGATAGTCACTGGATTGATATTAAGAACATTCGTTAGTATCTTAGAGAACTAAGGATGATGTCTTAAACTATGGAGAATGAGAACTTGAAGTCACTGGGATCACTGCTGCAAGTTTCCTAACTGATAAAAACAACGGTACTACTGAATAAACAACAAATGCGGGTTATTACTGCAGCTGAGGCAGCAATAGAAGCCATTTGGGTCGATAATAAATCTAATTAGATTATAAATAGTTCTGTTAGCAGCTGAGCTAGGCTTCAGCGCAGGCTAAAGAATTAATGGTCTCATCAACGATCCAGATATATACTTCGACTATTCATCTGATTCATTCGGATCATACATCGTGGCGATGTGATTATCGTATAAATCGCATCAGATGATATTCATGCAAATCCAGTGACGAAAGTCATTCCTCAGTAGCTGAGCGAACCGTACATAGTTCAGGTGTAAGACACTCGAGTGACTGGCTATAGTCCAAGTGGGAGATTGTTGGACAATTATGACCCATAGTGTCACATTTGTACATATCATGGTGTTGTTGTACAAATTAACTATGTGACAAGGAGATTGCACTCTAATCATTTGTGATTAGATCAGCTAGATGAATAAATGATTGGAGGTCCTTATGATTAGTTCCTGGATTGGATGATATGAGACAGTATCAATTCTCGAAGGATTAATCATTAAAATTCCTAGTCGTAGTATTATCGAGACTGGACATCGATAATGCGGAATAGACTAGTATTACACTTGTGAGTGTTATGGAAGCGTAACAGCATAGTTCTCATATATTTGGGTATTGGATACTCATGCAAGTGTAATAGGAGGTTGTGTTTACCAATGGTACGGAAACAACTTCGCTCTGGATAGACCCCTCGGAATTCCATTGGTAGTATGACTACGTGTTTATGGACGTCCGAAATCAGGGTAGATGAATTTGGGCTTAACCTGAGACTTGCACCGCTAATACTTGCGACAATCAATATGCTTTGGTTTTGGTCATCCAGGGCTTTAACCGGTTCTGTGTACGCCTCTGCTGGGTATATTGAGAATCGTAGTGTATTGGGAGTGATGTCAAGATGGAAGTATCACTCCAGTCATAGTGGAGATGATGTCACGTAGGATATTGAACTAGTACTCTTAAGTACTGCAGTCATCGGGATGATATGACTATGTCATGTTCATCCGATTATAGAGACTAGTTACCAGACATCCGACATGTGCTTCGTACGGGGCAGACACAGTTCCAGCCCCAGGCCTAGCACGTGACATCCGATATTGGATCGAAATACGCAATACTACGTATTCTATGCCTGACATAGATTATATATTCCAGTAAGAATATTTCTGGAGAATTGGGTAGGCACGGTGCTTTGCTAGAAGCTAACCATGTCTTGTAAATCGGTAAGCACGTGGTACGAGGTACGCACGAATTTGGATCCGATGATCGTATTTACTGCCAACATATCCAGATATCTCTTGGGTCCCTTCCCAAAGACTCACCAATGACAGTTGACTAAAACTAGAATTAATCTGTGATTAATTTAGAGAGAGAAAATTAATCTAGGATTAATTGAGGCTTTATTTAATCTGGGATTAAATGTGTTCCGAAGAGAGAGAACGTGATTAATTTGGAATTAATCGGTAAAATAAATTTAATAGTTAAATTTGACTTTTCTATTTAATTTATTCATATGGGCTAAAATTAATATATCGGATATATTAATATAATTTAGATTTCATTACGAAATTAAAGTCGGACTTTAATACGAACGAATGAATTAATTTAGAATTAATTCGTAAACGACGTTCGTAATACATTTACGAGGCATCATTATTTAATTAAATTAGATTTAATTATTTAGCGATGAAAGTTCATTTAATCGGATCAAACGGATCTGTGCCGCGGTAAATGTTCGTAGAGACATTTGAATTTTGAATTGAAATGTGGGGCCCACTTCACATGTGTGAAGTGGTAGTTGAGACAGTGGTTGGCATTTAAGCCAATACCACTTGCTTTTTAAATACATGGTTTTGGTTTTTGGAAAACCAAGCACAACTACCTAGTTTGGGTGAAAATGGTAAAACCCTTTTCAAAACTTAACTCTATCATTTCCTACACAACACTTGACAAAGCAAACCTATAATACTAAGGATTTGAGGGTGAGCTTCATTTTCTTTCTCTTTGATTTTGTGGAAAAATCAACAAAGCTAGCACTTCAAGAAATCAACTAAGGTGATAGGGAAACCAACTCAATGCTTGGAATCAACACAAAGGAAGGATCTTGGAGATCTTCATTCAAAATTTTAAAAGCTCAAATCCATTCAATGTAAGTAATTCCACAACTTATAATGAATTTATGAACACCTTTTCTTACTTATTAGATCCTTGGCATATTCTACGAACACTAACAAGAAGATGGTCTAAGACCGTGTGAGAGAGAGAGCATTTTGGCTCCAAACAGTGACCAAAGGGGAGAGAGATAGTGTGAAAAAGTGTTATGATTTTAATTACTTTCCAAAATCAATTAACATATACCAAACATTAAAATAATAATATATGTCAATCAAGCTTTCAAAAAAGCTTTCCAACCACTTCCATCAAGTCACATCACTCAATCAATCAAGTGACAAGTTGTCACATCACTCAAAGTGACTAATGATTTGACTCTTGATGTGACTAGCGATTTGACGCTTGATTTGACTTACGTGCCGCACTCGAATTCTAAATACGAATGCGCTCGCAAACAATCTCAGGCTTAGGTTCGCTAATTCCAAATTAACGAATTTGGAGTTGCGACGTAATTAATTAATTATGCCTAGAAAAATCACTATTCACGTCGCTAACGAATTAATTCTAAATTAACTCGTTCGCCCAAATTAAAATCCGATTTTAATTTCACGTCGAAATCCAATTTCGTATAATATATCAAATATATTAATTTACCAATTAATAACAAATTAATCGTTCTCTCTCTTTAAATGATATTTTATGCTAGATAAAATATATCCGTAATTAATCCCATATTAATTTTCTCTCTCTCATCTAATCAATCCCAGATTAATTAAAATGTGAGTCATACGTCATCGGTGAATCTTCGGGAAGCGACCCATGAGATCCCCGGATATGTCGGGAGTAAATTCGGTCGTTGGACTATCCGAATACGTAAGTACCTAGTACTACGCTTTTACCGATTTACAAGACAACGTTGGCTTCTAGCAAAGTGCCATGCCTACCCAATTCTCCAGAAATATCCTTACAGGAATATAACGATCCATATCAGGTATAGTATACGTAGTATTGCGTATTTCGATCCAGTATCGGATGATCACATGCAAGGCATGGGGCTGGTACAATGTCTGCCTCGTATGAAGCATATATCGGATGACGAGCAACTAGTCTCTTTATAATCGGATAATCATGACCAAGTCATATTATCCCGATGGTTGCAACCCTTTAGAGAACCAGTTCTGTATCCTTGCGCGATCATCATCTCCATATGACTGGAGTGATACTTCCATCTTGACATCACACCCAACACACTACGATTCTCAATATACCCAGCAAAGGCGTACACAGAACCTGTTAAAGCCCTGGATGACCAAAACCAAAGTATATTGATTGCCGAAAGTATTAGCGGTGCAAGTCTAAGGTTAAGACCAAATACACCTACCCTGATTTCGGACTTCCATAGACACATAGTCATACTACCAATGGAATTCTGAAGGGGTCTATCCAGAGCGAAGTTGTTTCCCGTACCATCGGTAAACACAACCTCCTATTACACTTGTATGAGTATCCTATACCCAAATATATAAGAACTATGCCGTTATGCCCTCATAACGCGCACAAGTGTAATACTAGTCTTTTACGAATTTATCGATGTCCAATCTCGATAATACTTTGACTAGGGATATTTAATGATTTATCCTTCGTGGATTGATACTGTCTCATATCATCTCAATCCATGATCTAATCATAGGGACCTCCTATCATTTATACATCTTGGTGATCTAATCACAAATGATAAGAGTGCAACCTTCTTTGTCACATAGTTAATTTGTACAACAATACCATGATATGTACAAATAGTGATGATGTGGGTCATAACTATCCAACAATCTCCCACTTGGCCTATAGCCAGTCACTCCAGTGTCTTACACCCGAACGATGTACGGTTCGCTCAAACTACTGAGGAAAGGCTTTCGTCAGCGGATTTGCATGATTATCATCTGATGTCATTTATTCGATCATTACATCGCTATGATGTATGATCTGAACAAATCAGATGAATATAGAAGTATGTATCTGGATCATTGATGAGACCATTAATTCTTTAGCCTGTGCTGACGCCTAGCTCAGCTGCTAACAGAGCTATATTTAATCTAATTAGATTTATTATTGAACCAGAAGGCTTTTATTACTGCCTCAGCTGCAGCAATAACCCGCATTTGTTGTTTATTCAGTAACAGTATCTTACATGGTAGATTTCCAGCTCACTGTACCTTATTCAAACAGTATAGTACCGTTTGTGACTTATAGTCATTTTATCTGTTAGGAAACTTGCAGCAGTGATCCCAGTCACTTCAAGGTCTCCTTCTCCATAGTTTAAGACATCATCCTTAGTTCTCTAAGATACTAACGAATGTTCTTAACATTAATCCAGTGACTATCACTTGGATTGGCCTGATTGTGAATTCATATGCTCAAAGCGTATGAGACACCAGGTCACGTACATTTTTCAATGTACGAGTTCTTGGAGAGTGTTAACAACTTTAAATATATCCTAGTAGATCTTTATTCCTAGAATAAAGGTTGTTTCTCCCAAGAATTCTACGGAGAATTTTCTCGAAAGCCAAGTTTCCACCGATTATTTTATGGGAATATCATTTCCAAAAAATGACATATTATCATTATTTATAGGACAGTATTGTCAGTGCGCTCCCACTAACCTCCTTATATACACAAGAATCATTTTGTTTTGAATTAAGTAATAAACTATTATGATTACATCAAAGCGATAGTTCCAAGAACTTAATGTTTGCTTCAATCCAAACATGGATCGAATAACCTGTAAACTTTATTTGCTGGTTTTGGTACAACAAAATCGACAGGATGCTGTAAACATCCTCCGAAAGGTTTCTTTTTCAGGAAAGCAATTTTCTCATAAATGAAACATGCAGCATCAGCAAGCATTATCCAAATGGACTTAACATGGCAACAAGTAAGATATTTCATCGTAATCGACACAATATTGATAACGACACCTTTTCGCTAAAAGCCTAGCTTTGTACGTTGGTATGTTGCCATCAATGTATGTCTTCCTTGAAGACTTATAGTACCAATAGGCACAATGCCTTGATGTACAACAACTAGTATCCAAA
This sequence comes from Zanthoxylum bungeanum, assembly GCA_019454045.1. NCBI lineage: Eukaryota > Viridiplantae > Streptophyta > Magnoliopsida > Sapindales > Rutaceae > Zanthoxylum > Zanthoxylum bungeanum. The sequence goes on from SKCR01037042.1 coordinate 77,244, forward strand.
CATAGTTGGTATATATGGAATCCATTTCGTACTCATGGCACTTTGCCATAAAAGGGAGTCGATACCTTGTATCACTTCCTCATACGTAGTCAGTTGGTATTCCCAAAAAGATTGACATCTTTATGAGGTGAGATCAGAAACCCATACTCCAGGTTGTTTTCTGACTCTCTCCGATCTACGCAGTTCTTGTGTATTCAAAGATCACTGGTACATTTCATCTTTGATGAACTGTTTGTGTTTCGGTGCCTTGAATAGTATTACTCCGATATTCATCGAGTTTTACTGTCCTCCCACTTACCACTGCATATCGGTATTCCTCTTAGGAAAACCGCATGGCGAGCAACAATTAAATTGTTCTCTAGTGAGATGTATAAGTACTATACTTCGGTTTCCCTATGATAACCTACAATTAGATACTTATCCAATTTGGTTTTTAGTTTGGTATCATCCAAACATATGCCTAGCATCCCAAATTATTAGGAATGAGAAACTCGGTTTCTTTTCTGTTTATATCTAATATGAAATCTGTCAAACAGATTATTATGAACCTTATTCAAAATAAGTTCTGCACTGTTTGTACATATTCGTTGAAGGAAATGGTAGCTCAGAGCGACTCATGATTAACCTTATCATGTCTAACAAAATTCGATTACTCTGTTCGGACACACCGTCAAATTGACGTGTTTTGGGAGGAGTTCTCATTGAAAGAATACAATACTCTTTCAAGTATATGAGAAACTTATTGCTTAAGTATTTTCCATTACAGTCTTACCGTGACGGTTTAATACTTTAGCCGATCTATTTGTCTATTTCGTGTCGAAACTTTAAAAGTTTCCGATTTATGTTTCAAAAGAGACACATAACCATAACACGATGCCACATTCGTAAGGTCACGAAATATTCATATCCACATCTAGCCTAGCTAGACATGGGCCCACTTGCTTCACTATGAACTAGGGCAAACAGATTGGTGGCATTTACACTTTTACCAAGTAAAAGGTATTTAGGCACTTTACTTAATAAACTAGATTCGTAGACATCATTTGAATAGAATCAAATCCATCATAGTATCCACTCTTCAAAAGTGTGGATGTACGAGTCTTGTATAAATGTGTCCCAGAAATCAATGCCTTAAAAAGTTTCATCTGATCAAATCAGTTTGAGCTATTTGTTTGTCATGTTATATGTTTGTGATATTGTATTTTTAAAATATAAATTCTATTATTCACATCTAATGTGTTTATCTCAATATCATCTTTATGTAATGAAACACTTTAGTGTTCTAGAATATAAAGGTTCATCCGCAACAGATTAAACACTGATATAGAAATCATGTTTCTAGTCAAACTAGTTACATTATAACAGTTCCCTAATTTAAGTACACACCCGAGGGTAGTTCCTAAACTTAGGTATCTACGATCAAAATAACGACTTTCGTTCCGTTTCCAATTTGCAGATTAAATCTCAATTGAAGTCAGTATCCTGCTCATAGCAGATTCTGAACATCAATACATATTTATGTATCACACTTAGTATTTTAAAATCTAATTTTAATACTAGTTGTGAACATATTATGACAAACATATTTGAAGTCAGAGCCTTACCCATCTTCAATTCCTTCATGTCTGGTTTGTCCAAACGGCAGTCACGCTTCCGCGATCCCGTTCTCCATAATTTAGGCAGACATTTTGGGTTATGTCCTTTATCTTCCCAGAAGATTATAATGATTTTGCCTTTGCCCTTTTCATATCCTAGAAGCCTTTGGCCAAGCCTCGGGTTTCTAGAATGTCGAAGTAAGGTGCGCCTTGCGCTACTTGCCTTATTGTAAAGTTTGGCTTTGTCTCCTTGAGAATACCCATTAACTCTCCAAGAGTTTGCTATTGCAATTAGTACTTCTAAGATCTAATTATAGATATACAAAGATCCTTCAATTTCAATATCATACCTTAAGGATTTAATCCTTAGTTCTGAATAAGAAATTAAGGAGTCTACTACGACAAGCTTAATGGATTAAGTACTTAAGTTATCATCACATGAATCTTCCAAGTGTTGGGAAATCTCTAAGTCCCGAGGATCGAATCAAGCATTGAAACAATATGTGAATAAATTCAACGAGGTGCGGAATACTCACAATGATCGGTTGAGACGATACGACGAACAAAAAAACTTTTTATGCCCTTTGAACACTCCTAGAAGCTCACGGCATTCACTATTTTTTGTCCTCTAAGATTCGGCCATGTGTGGTCTTTATCAAGCTCCAAGCTTTTGTGTATATTCCAAACACATAGGTGGGTTTCCGTATCACCTTTGGACGACTCCGGATGTGTGCTAGCACCTTGATTTTGCAACAAAATCATTTCTTTTCTTCCTCCTATAACTCTCGACAGTGGCAGAAAACAAAGAGGAAGAAGAAGCCCCTTGGGCGTGAGAGAGAGAGAGAGAATTAGAGAGAATGGTGTGTTAGGTTGTTGATTAATTATATTACTTACTTGTTTTCAAAAAACAAATAAAACATATACCAAATTTGGCTTCAAAAGTCAAATGGCAATTATGCCAACAACCACCTCCATCAACATCTATCACTATACACATCAATCAAGTTGTCAAGTCACATCACTCAAAGTGACAAGTGATTTGACGCTTGAAGTGACTAGTGATTTGACGCTTGATTTGACTTGTGTGCCGCACTCGAATTCGAAATGAGAATGCGCTCGTAAACAATCCCAGGCTAAGTTTCGCTAATTCCGAATTAACGATTTTTCTGTTGCGTCGTTATTAAATCTAATTTAATTAAATAATCATGCCTAGCATAATTACTATTCACATCGCCAACGAATTAATTCTAAATTAACTCGTTTGCCCGAATTAAAATCCAATTTTAATTCCGCGTCGAAATCCAATTTTGTTTAATATATTGAATATAATATTTTACCAATTAATTCCAAATTAATCGTTATCTCTCTTTAAATTATATTTTATCCTAGATAAAATATCTCCTTAATTATTCTCAGATTAGTTTTCTCTCTCATCTAATTAATCACAGATTAATAAAGTGCGAGTCATACATCATTGGTGAATCTTCGGGAAGCGACCCATGAGATCCCCGGATATGTTGGCAGTAAATACGGTTATCGGACTATCCGAATACGTACGTACCTAGTACTACGTTTGTGCCGATTTACAAGATAAGGTTGGCTTCTAGCAAAGCACCATGCATACTCAATTCTCCAGAATCATGCTTACAGGAATAAGCGATCTATATCAGACATAGTATACGTAGTATCATGTATATCGATCCAGTATCGGACTGTCATGTGCTAGGCCTGGGGCTAGAACTGTGTCTGCTCCGTACGAAGCACATGTCAGATGTCTGGTAACTAGTCTCTATAATTGGATGAACATGACCTAATCATATCATCCCGATGACTACAGTACTTAAGATTACTTGTACCGTATCCTACGTGAAATCATCTACACTATGAATGGTGTGATACTTCCGTCTAGACATCACACCCAACACACTACGATTCTCAATATACCCAGCAGAGGCGTACACAGAACCTGTTAAAACCCTGGATGACCAAAACCAAAGCATATTGATTTTCGTAAGTATTAGCGGTGAAAGTCTCAAGTTAAGACCAAATACACCTACCTTGATTTCGGACTTCCATAGACACATAGTCATACTACCAACGGAATTCCAAAGGGGTCTATCCAGAGCGAAGCTATTTTCCGTACCATCAGTAAAACACAACCTCCTATTACACTTCCATGAGTATCATATACCCAAATATATGAGAACTATGCTATTTTGCCCTCACAACACGCACAAGTGTAATACTAGATTTTTACGCCTTATCGATGCCCAATCTCGATAATACTCTGACTAGGGCTATTTAATGATTAATCCTTCGTAGACTGATATAGTCTCATATCATCTCAATCTAGGAACTAATCGTAGGGACCTCCTATCATTTATATATCTAGGTGATCTAATCACAAATGATAAGAGTGAAATCTCATTTGTCACATAGTTAATTTGTACAACAACACCATGATCTGTACAAATAGTGACGCTATGGGTAATAACTGTCCAACAATCTCCTGCATGGCCTATAGCCAGTCACTCAAGTGTCTACCACCCGAACTATGTATGGTTCGCTCAAACTACTGAGGAAAGGCTTTCGTCAGCGGATTTGCATGTTTATCGTCTGATGCGATTTATATGATCATCACATCGCCACGATGTATGATCTGAACGAATCAGATGAATAGTCGAAGTATATATCTGGATCATTGATGAGACCATTAATTCTTTAGCCCTGCTGACGCTTAGCTCAGCTGCTAACAGAGCTATATCTAATCTAATTAGATTTATTATTGACCCAGAAGGCTTCTATAGCTGCCTCAGCCGCAGCAATAACCCGCATTTGTTGTTTATTCAGTAACAGTATCTTGCATGGTAGATTTCCAGCTCACTGTACCGTTATTCAAACAGTATAGTACCCTTATTGCGACTTAAAGTCGTTTTATCGGTTAGGAAACTTGCAGCAGTGATCCCAGTCACTTTAAGTTCTCCTTATCCATAGTTTAAGACATCATCCTTAGTTCTCTAAGATACTAACAGATGTTCTTAACATCAATCTAGTGACTATCACCTGGATTGGCGTGATTGTGACTTCATATGCTCAAAGCGTATGAGACACCAGGTCACATACATTTTTCAATGTACGAGATCTCAGAAAGTGCTAACAACTTTAAATCTATCCTAGTAGATCTTTATTCCTAGAATAAAGGTTGTTACTCCCAAGAATTCTACGGAGAATTTTCATAAAATCCTAGCTTTCACTGATTAAAATATGGGAATATCATTTCCAGGAAATGACTTATCATCATTATTTATATGACATCCACTGTCAGTGCTCTCTCACTAACCTCCTTATATACATAAGAATCATTTTCATTTTGAATCAAATCATACACCATTATGATTACATCAAAACGATAGTTCCAAGAACCCAATGCTTGCTTCAATCCCTATAAGGATCGAATAACTTGCAAACTTTGTTTGCTAGTTATGGTACGACAAAATCGTTAGGATGTTGTAATCATCCTCCAAAAGGTTTCCTTTTAAGGAAATCGATTTTGACGTTCAGCTGCCATATTTTATAAATGCAACATGCAGCATCAGCAAGAATTATCCAAATGGATTTACTGTGGCAACAAGTAAAAGGTTTCGTCGTAATCGACACAATGTTGATAATGATACCTTTTTGCTACAAGCCTAGCTTAGTACGTTGGTCTGTTGCCATCCATGTATGTCTTCCTTGAATACTAATATAGTACCAATAGGCACAATGCCTTGGGTACAACAACTAGTATCCAAACATAGTTGGTTCACATGCAATCCATTTAGGACATCTTGGCACTTTGCTATAATAGGGAGTCGATACCTTGTATCACTTCCTCATACGTAGTCAGTTCGTCTTCCTCAATAAGAATGACATTTTTATGAGGTGAGATAAGAAACCCAATACCCCAGGTTGTTTTCTGACTCTCGTCGATCTACGCGGTTCTTGTGTATTCGAAGATTACTGGTACAGTTTCATCATTGATGAACTGTTTGTGTTCCATTAAGAACTTGGTGCCACGAACAGCATTACTCCAATTTTCATCGAGTTTTATTATCCTCTCACTTACCACTACCTATCGGTATTTCTCTTAGGAAAACCGCATGGTGAGCATCAATCATATTATTCTCTTGTGAGATGTATAAGTACTATACTTTGGTTTCCCTAGGATAACCAATTACATTGGGAATTTATCCAATTTGGGTTCTAGTTTGGTATCATCCAAATGTATGCCTAGCATTCCAAAATCTTCAGGAGTGAGAAAGCCCGATTTCTATCCTGTTCAAATCTAATATGAATTCTGTCTAATAGATTTTCTTGGAACCTTATTCAAAATAAGTATTGCACTATTAATGCTTACCGTTTGAAGGAAAATGGTAGCTCAAAGCGACTCATGATTAACCTTATCATGTCCAACAAAATTTGATTTCTCTGTTCGGACACACCGTCAAACTGATGTGTTCCGGGAGTAGTCCTCATTGAAAGAATACTATACTCTTTCAAGTATTTGAGAAACTTACTGCTTAAGTATTTTTCATCATGGTCAAACCGTGATGTTTTAATACTTTAGCCGATCTGTTAGTCTATTTCGTGTCGAAACTCAAAAAGTTTCTGATTCGTGTTTCTAAAGAAACACATAACCATAACGTGATGCCACATCCGTAAAGGTCATGAAATATTCATATCCACATCTAGCCTAGCTAGGCATGGGCCCACTTACGTCACTATGAACGAGGGCCAATAGATTGGTGGCATTTACACTTTTACCAAGTAACGGTGTTTTAGGCACTTTGCCCAATGAACTAGATTCGTAGACTTCATTTGAATGGAATTAAATTAGTCCTAGTACCCACTCTTCAAAATTGTGGATATGCGAGTCTTGTTTATGTGTCACAGACAACACTGCCACATTTAAGTCTTATTTGATCAAATCAGTTTGAGCTATTTGTAATACTAGTCTTTTACGCATTATCGATGTCCAATCTCCATAATACTAGTCTTTTACGCATTATCGATGTCCAATCTCGATAATACTCTGACTAGGGATATTTAATGATTAATCATTCGTAGACTGATATTGTCTCATATCATCTCAATATAGGAACTAATCATAGGGACCTCCTATCATTTATACATCTAGGTGATCTAATCACAAATGATAAGAGTACAATCTCCTTTCTCACATAATTAATTTGTACAACAACACCGTGATCTGTACAAATAGTGACGTTATGGGTCATAACTGTCCAACACCAAGATCATGCTCTACTATTTGCTCAACTCCGGGCTTAGGCCTAATATGTTATTTTATCAAATAAAGTAACTTATTAGTTTCCAGGACCATCCTGAAATTTTATTCCCAATTTGATAATTAAACCAATTAAATACATTTTCCCCAGAATTATGTTTTAAATGTCAATCTTTCAATTTTATCTTGATTCTAATAGTCCAACTATTTAATCAATGATTTAGGTACAATTTATTATAATGATTATTATAGTCCAACTATTTAATCAACTATAATTTAATTGTTTGAGTTACAGTCCAACTGTTTATTAAAACAACGATTTAAATTTTAGTCCAACTAACATTTAATTTAATTGACGAATAATATTTGATTTGAGCGCGTATGGGAAGTAATTAAACGACTATTGCAAATTTAATACTTGCCTCCCACTATTTTTCGACCAGCCTCTGTCGAGTACTCGGGAAACCGTGTTTCCTAGTGGCCTAGGATCCCGTTAAATATCACACAATCTTGACTTTGGCCAACAAATTGTATGATAATTAACCAGGCAGATCTATAAGATCAATTGGATCCAATACAATTCCTAGATCCAGTAGGGGACGTCCAAGTCCAAAATATATATCTTTTATATGCCAATATATCTAATATATTACCTAACCTTTTTTCCTCTGAATCAACTAAGCCTTGGCTTTGGCATAACAAACTTAGTGATCCTAGTTAAGTGCGACCTATTGACCATGGAAAGCTTCGTAATCAATGTTGATGGACAAGAAGTGATCTTGACTTTAACTAACAAATCACAACTTGGACAAGACACCGATATGGAAAAAAGCTCTCGTGATTCAAACACATCCTCGACATTCTTAGATCTTGTGTAAGAATCACTCAATGGAAGGAAAAATGCTAAATTGATTTCTAGGCTTATGGGGTTAATCCCGGATTGGACTTTGGTTATTGGGTTTGACCCGAGTTGACCAAAAGTCCACGCCTTTAGAAATTAATTGAAAGCCCATTGGACTTTAATTAAATAGACGTTGGACGTTAATCGGGCTTTGAGACCCGTAACGATTAAATTTGGAATTTAAGTCGTAAAGGTTCGTTAATAAAGTGTAGTATTTAATTTGGAATTAAATAGCGAATTAGTATTAAATACAAATTGAATTGGATTTAATTATGTAGTTTAATTTAATTCAAGAATTCGTACTTTGAGTACTTATTCGCAAAACGAGTTTGACTCGCACAAAATCAAATCATTGTTTGAACATTGGATGGTCATTAATTATCAGATTAATTAATTTGATTTGATTGATCGATAACATGCTTGTGTGAAGACATGGTTGCCATGAATGAATAATGTATATCGGATGGATATTAAATGAGTGGGGCAATTTTAGAAATTTTGTAATAAATTTGGAATTTATTAATTGGACCTGCGTGTCCAACCTTATTACCTCCTTACTCTTTGTATTCTCTTCTCACCTATTCCCCTCAATGTAAATGAGGTTTCTTTAGAAGTGTAGTGTAAAGGGTAGAAGTAATGCTTGTGCTAGCGGGTGAGAGAAAGTGAGAGATTTGATATAGGATCAATGTGTTAAATATCCATTCGCATATCATTATTATTTATTTGTACGCGTTTTATTATGTGTTTAGAATACATGTTTAAGGGTGTATGATGATGAGACCTTAACAAAGATAATAAATTGGTTGCCAATTTGCAAGCGAAAAACCCTCACAAAATATTAAGCGTTTTCCTTCCATTTAGTGATTCTTACTCAAGATCCAAGACTGGAATTGGCTTGTTGGCCAAAGTCAAGGCCTTTATCCGTCGAGGATGTGTTTGAATCACGAGAGCTTTGTTCCATATTGGTGTCTTGTCCAAGTTGTGATTTGTTGGCCAAAGTCATGATCACTTCTTGTCCATCGACATTGATTACGAAGATTTCCATGGTCAATGGGTCACGCTTGACTGGGATCACTAAGTTTTTTGTGCCAAATACAAGTCTTAGTTGATTCAGAGGGAAAAGATTAGGTAATATATTGGATATATTGGCATAAATAAGATATATATTTCGGACTTGGAATTCCCCCTACTGGATCTAGGAATTGGATTGGATCCAATTGATCTTAGAGATATACCTTGTTAATTATCATATAATTTGTTGGCCAAAGTCAAGATTGTGTGACATTTAACGGGATCCTAGTACACTAGGAAACACGGTTTCTCGGGTACTCGACAGAGGGTTAGAGGCTCGCCGAAAAATAGTGGGAGGCAAGTATTAAATTTGCAATATTCATTTAAGTTACTTGCCATACGCGCTCAAACAAATATCATTCGTCAAATAATTCAAATGTTAGATGGACTAATATTTAAACGTTGTTTTAAAACAGTTGGACTGTATTCAAACTATTTCAATTTATAGTTGATTTTATAATTGGATTATAGTAATCAATATAATTGAATTTTACAAATTAAAAGTATAGTTGATTATTTAGTTGGACTATAGTAATCATTATATTAAATAATACCTAACATCATTGATTAAATAGTTGGACTATTAGAATCAATATAATATTGAAAGATTAGTGTTTAAGACATAATCCTAGGGAAAATGTATTTAAAAGGTTTAATTTTCAAATTGGGAATAAAGTTTCAGAATGGTCCTGAAAATTAAGAAGTTACTTTATTTGATAAAATAACATCTTGGGCCTAAACCTGGAGTTAAGCAAATAGTAGAGTATGATCTTTGGAAGATTCATGTGATGATAACTTTAGTGCTTAATCCGTTAATCTTGACAAATAGACTCCTTAATTTCTTAATCAGAACTAAGGATTAGATCCTTAAAGTATGATAATGAAATTAAAGGATCTTCATAGATCTATTCTTAGATCTTAGAAGTATTAAATTACAATTAATAAATCTTGGAGAGTTAATTGTTATTCTTAAGGAGATAAAGCCAAAGTTTACAATAAGGCAAGAAGCGCAAAGGCTTTTTGAATATGGAAAAGGGCAAAAGGCAAAATTATTATAATCTTCTGGGAAGATAAAGGACATATCCCAACATGTCTGTCTAAACTGTGGCAAACGGGGTCACTATATTGTGACTGCCGTATGGACAAGGCAGACATGAAGGAACAAAAGAAAGGGCAAGGCTCTGACTTTAAAGATGTTTGTCATAAGAATGTTCACTGCTTGTATTAAAATTAGATTTTAAAAACTTAGTGTGATACATAAATATGTACTGGTGTGCAGCATCTACTATGAGCAGGATACTGAATCCAGTTGAGATTAATCTACGCATCGGAAACGGGATGAAAATCGTTGTTTTAACCGTAGATACCTAAGTTTAAGAACTACCCTTCGGGTATGCTACACCTGATATAGATCGTTTATTCCTGTAAGCATGTTTCTAGAGAATTGGGTAGGCATGGCGCTTTGCTAGAGGCCAACCTTGTCTTGTAAATCGGTAAAATGTAGTACTTGGTACGTACGTGTTCGGATAGTCCGACGACCGAATTTATTGCCAACATATCCGGGGATCTCATGGGTCGCTCCCGAAGATTCACCGATGACGTATGACTCACACTTTATTAATCTGGGATTAATTAGATGAGAGAGAAAATTAATCTGGGATTAATTACGGTGATATTTTATCTAGGATAAAATATCATTTAAAGAGAGAGAATGATTAATTTGGAATTAATAGATAAATTAATATATTCGATATATTAAATGAAATTGGATTTAGACGCGGAAATAAAATTGGATTTTAATTCGGGTGAACCAATTAATTTAGAATTAATTCATTAACGATGTGAATAGTAATTATGCTTGGCATGATTATTTAATTAAATTAGATTTAATTGCGATGCAACGGACAATTCGTTAATTTAGAATTAGCGAACCCGAACCCGAACCCGCGATTGTTGGCGAGCGCATTCGCATTTGAAATTCGAGTGTGGCACGCAAGTCAAATCAAGCGTCAAATCATTAGTCACATCAAGCGTCAAATCACATGTCACTTTGAGTGATGTGATGTGACAACTTGTCATTTGATTGATTGAGTGATGTGACTTGATGTAGTGGTTGGAAAGCTTTTGAAAGCTTGATTGACATTTAATATTTTTTAAATATTTGGTATATGGCTTGACTTTTTGAAAGCAAAAAGTAATGGATATGATTTTAGAAATCTATTACCAAATATACTACAACCTAACACCATTTCCTCTCTAATTCTCCATCTCTCTCACACGCCCAAATGGGTTGTTCTTCCTCTTATTCTTGTGCTCACTGCCGAACAATGTAAGAGAAGAAATGGTGATTTTGTTGCAAAATCAAGGTGCTAGCACACTCCGGAGTCGTCCGTAGGTGATAGGGAAACCCACCCATGTGCATGGAATGATTATACAAGAAAGCTTAGAGCTTGAATCACCCGTCTATGGGCGAAAATGAAGACCAAAACAATGTAATAAAACCATGAGCTTGAAAGGGCTTAATGAGTTTTGTTGTTCGTCGCATCGCCTCAACCGATCGATGTGAGTATTCTGCGACTTCCTCGATCTATTCATACATGTTTTTTATGCTTTATTCAATCCTCGGGACTTAGAGTTTTCCCAACATTGAAACTATGTATTCACACAAGCATGTTATCAATCAATCTAATCAAATTAATTAATCTGATAATTAATGACCATCCAATGTTCAAACAACGATTTGATTTTGCGTGAGTCAAACTCGTTTTTCGAATAAGTACTCAATATACGAATTCTTGAATTAAATTAAACTACAATGAATTTAAGTCGTAAAGGTTCATTAATAAAGTGTAGTATTTAATTTGGAATTAAATTTAACTACAATATTAAATCCAATTTAACTTGTATTTAATACTAATCCACAATTTATTTCCAAATTAAATACTACACTTTATTAATGAACCTTTACGACTTAAATTCCAAATTTAATCATTACGGGTCTCAAAGCTCGATTAACATCTAATGTTGTTTAATTAAAGTCCAATGGGCTTTCAATTAATTTCTTAAGGCATGGGCTTTTGGTCAACATGGGTCAAACCCAAAGACTAAAGCCCATTAAAGGAATCACCCTTATATGCCTTGAAACCAATTTAGGCCCATTAGGCCCAATTAACGTTAAAGGTCCATTAGTCGCATTTGGACTTAACGGAAACGGTTTTGGGCCCAATTGGATCGAACCAATTTAGCCTAAACCTAACTTGGTACAACCAAGCCCAATAAGTCCATTTACAACCTTTTAAGCCCAAATCCAATTTAAGCTCATTTAATTTAATTCCAAAAATTCCAAATTCCTCAATTAAATTAACTAAAGTGTATAGCATAATTAATTACCCTAATTTCAATATTTCCAAAACACCAATTAGTATAATTAATCATACTTATCTACATAAAATCATGTCCAACATAATTTATCAAAAATCAAACCTAATACATTTTTTATTTGTCTCGGACATTTGGGATTTTCAAAATCAATTCGGTTTTAATCAAATTAAATCCACAATCAACATTTCGCAATCGTTTCCAACTCATCCAATGAATCAAAAACAAAAAAAATCCAAGACATTTATGGCACATATCCATTCGGCCAAGCCAAAGAATTTGGGGAAAAATGTTCCAAACATAATTTCATGAAATTGATCCAATCAAACTTCAATTAAGCATCAATTAAGCATACTAAATCATCCAATTTCATTATTTCACGCTCAAAATCAATTTACCCAATTTTAAACCGTAAATCAAATTTCATGCTTTTACTCGCTCTGATACCATTGTTGGAGTTCTACGGTCCCAAGGATCGAATATAAAGCATAAAAACACATGTGAATACAATCAACGAAGTTGCGGAATAGTTACATCGAGTGGTTAAGCGATGCGGTGGATAACAAAAATCAATTTTATGCCTCCTCCAAGACACTACAGTCCATTGTTTTGGGCTCTCCATTTTCGGCTTTGGTCCAAGCTCCAAGCTTTGTCATGGTGATTTCATGCTTATGAAGTGAGTTCCCTATCACCTTCGTATAACCCATATGGTGTGCTAGCACTTACGATTTTTGCCACAAAAATCCATAGCTTCTCCTTAGCTCTCGGCAAACCAGATCGTGTGAGAGAGAGAGCATTTTGGCTCCAAACCGTGAACAAAATGGGAGAGAGAGAGAGTGAAAAAGTGTTATGATTTTAATTGATTTCCAAAATCAATTAACATATACCAAACATTAAAATAATAATATATGTCAATCAAGCTTTCAAAAAAGCTTTCAACCACTTCCATCAAGTCACATCACTCAATTAATCAAGTGACAAGTTGTCACATCACTCAAAGTGACTAATGATTTGACGCTTGATGTGACTAGCGATTTGACGCTTGATTTGACTTGCGTGCCACACTCAAATTCAAAATGCGAATGCACTCGAAAACAATCCCGAGCTTGGGCTCGCTAATTCCAAATTAACGAATTTTCCGTTGTGACGTAATTAATTAATTATGCCTAGTAAAATCACTATTCATATCGCTAACGAATAAATCTAAATTAACTCGTTCGCCCGAATTAAAATCCGATTTTAATTCCCCGTCGAAATATAATTTAGTATAATATATCGAGTATATTAATTTACCGATTAATTCCAAATTAATCATTCTCTCTCTTTAAATGATATTTTATCCCAGATAAAATATCTCCTTAATTAATCCCAGATTAATTTTCTCTCTCTAATCTAATTAATCCCAGATTAATTAAGTGCGAGTCATGCGTCATCGGTGAATCTTCGGGAAGTGACCCATGAGAAACCCGGATATATTAGCAGTTAATTCGGTCGTCGGACTATCCGAATACGTAAGAACCTAGTACTACGCTTTTACGGGATTTACAAGACAAGGTTGGCTTCTAGCAAAGCGCCATGCCTACCCAATTCTCCAGAAATATCTTTACAGGAATATAGCGATCTATATCAGGCATAGTAGACGTAGTATTGCGTATTTCGATCCAGTATCGGATGATCACAATGCAAGGCCTGGGGCTGGTACAGTGTCTGCCCCATACAAAGCATATATCAGATGACGAATAACTAGTCTCTTTATAATCGGATAATCATGACCAAGTCATATTATCCCGATGGTTGCAACCCTTTAGAGAACCAGTTCTGTATCTTTGCACGATCATCATCTCCATATGACAGGAGTGATACTTCCGTCTTGACATCACACCCAACACACTACGATTCTCAATATACCCAGCAGAGGCGTACATAGAACCTGTTAAAGCCCTGGACGACCAAAAACCAAAGTATATTGATTGTCGCAAGTATTGGAGGTGCAAGTCTCAGGTTAAGACCAAATACACCTACCCTAATTTAGGACTTCCATAGACACATAGTCATACTACCAATGGAATTCTGAGGGGGTCTACCCGGAGCGAAGCTGTTTCCCATACCATCAAGAAACACAACCTCCTATTACACTTGCATGAGTATCCTATACCCAAATATATGAGAACTATGTTGTTATGCCCTCACAACGCGCACAAGTGTAATACTAGTCTTTTACGCATTTATTGATGTCCAATCTCGATAATACTCAGACTATGGATATTTAATGATTTATCCTTCGTGGATTGATATTGTCTCATATTATCTCAATCCAGGATCTAATGATAGGGACCTCCTATCATTTATACATCTTGGTGATCTAATCACAAATGATAAGAGTGCAATCTTCCTTGTCACATAGTTAATTTATACAACAACACCATGATCTGTACAAATAGTGACGCTATGGGTCATAACTGTCCAACAATCGGGTCCAAGCAATTTTTGTTCCCTAGTTTCAAACCATCATACTATGGATCTACACTTCCTACCACACAAAGCCTCGAAAGGAGCCATCTGAATGCTTGCTTGGTAACTGTTGTTATATAAAAACTCTATAAGTGGAAAATGCTTGTCCTAACTACCTTCAAAATCAATTACAAAAAATCATAAAATATCTTCCCAAGTATGTATAGTCTGTTCTAATTTACCATCTATTTGAGGGTGGAAAGTTGTACTAAAGTGTAGCTAGGAACCCAAAACTACCGGAAATGACTTCCAAAATTTAGATGCGAACTTAGAACCGAAATCATATATTATTGAGATAGGTATTCCTTTCAACGACACTATTTCTTCCAGATACAGTCTGACATACTAAGCTGCTGAATAATTAGTCTTTACTGGAAGGAAATACATGGACTTAGTCAACCTGTCCATAATCATCCATATATAATCATACCATTTCGAGATACGTGGAAGAAAAACCATGAAAACCATAATAATATTCTCTCATTTCCATTCAGGAACATCTAAGTTTTGATGTTTCCCTACCGGTCTTTGATGTTCTGCTTTAACTTATTAGCAAGTAAGGCATTTTGCGTTGAGATCATTGTACATTTGAGTTATCATATGATGCTTGGTGTAGGATAAGGCTTGAGTTTTATTCAAAAACAAATGTCTCAACTTTTGAATTGAGGGATCAATAATTTTTTTTTGCTTTCAAATGAGATTTTCGTTATCTATAAGATACCCATCATCAGCGCCTTGCACTAATCTACTGAATTTGAGGGTCCGCTAGTTGGGCAACTCAGATCTCATCAATATGGATGGATCGAACGTGTATCTATCCCAGTAATGCTCCCTGAGTTGTTACTTGAAAGATCACTCTATCAAGAATGTAATTCTGTATTTGTTTAGCTGGATGCCACTTTTCAATCAACAATGGGCCTAACTCCCCATAAATTTCCAGATTAAGGCTTCTGGTGCCACGTTGGCTTTTCCAAGGTGGTACTAAATGGAATAATTATAATCCTTTAGTAACTCAATCCACCATTTGTGTCTCAAATTCAGATCATTTTGACACTTAATATACTTAGGACCCTCATGGTAGGTGACAATTTCAAAATTTTCGCCATACAAGTAATGTTGATATATCTTCAAGGCGAATATTATTGTTGCTATTTCTAAATCATGAGTAGGGTAATTTTTTCATAGGGCTTTAACTGCCTGAAGGCATAGGCAATAAATTTTTCACTTTACATCAGTACACATCCTAATCCTACTATAAAAGCATCACAGTACACCTTAAATCCTTCTGATCCTGCTGGCAGGGTTAAAATAGAAGCGTAAGCTAATCATTGTTTAGGCATCTGGTAACTATCTTCACATATATCCGACCACTTAACTTCATATTTTTCTATGTCAGCATGGAACATCCCGACTAAGCCAGGATGCTACCGGCAGAAGACAGGCTAATCCTGCCTCCATAAGCCTCTTACTCTGATGAAATTTCAGCATGACCTTCGCTAAAAGTCATGCAACCTGGATCAAGTCCAGCACCTCAATAAAACCTATAGGGCCCAGACACAAAACATAATGCTAAGACAACAAACTCAAGATAAAATACAACTAGGCTTCATGCCCAGAAATGCTTATAAATAAAACGTTTTACAATAAAACTTTATACAACTCAATTCTCATCAACTAAACTCATAAACAACTTGACTCTCATCCACCCAAGACTTGGTGACTGGGTACTGCAACACTACTATCCGTCTCTTCAAGCTCTGAAAACTGTGGTCAACCGATCAGGTCACCAACCTGTAAAACTCGAACACTATTGGGTTGTGAGTCATAAGACACAGTAAGTAACTATGCTCATTCCTTGAGCGACAAACACACGTAGTCTAAATCTTATTCGGTTATTAACCAGAACTGTCAATGTAACCATATATTATTTACCAAGTCAGAATTAACCATTTACTCTTATTCACTTTTACCATATACTACTTGCTACCCGTCTATCTACTATTCATAAATATACTTAAATCCTTATTCATGTTTTTATATTAACCTAAACTATCTATGTGGTCATGCAATAAAATTCTTATACTGCTTTCTGAAACTCGGTAAAAATCCTGTCTTGAAATACTATTTTCTGAAAAATTTTCATCTGAAGACCGTTTTTGAAAAATGATATTTCTATCTGAAATATGTATCTCCGAAAACTAAAATCTATATCTAAAAATTGAATACTTTCTCTGAGTTCTGTGTCTGTGTCTGAAAAAACTGGACGTATGAGGACGTTACGTATTGCCGTCCCCCCATACGCCTATCTGGAGGTAGAAGTGCAAATCCATGACTTTGGGGCATTATGTATCGCCGTCCCCCAAACCATGCCACTACTGTCTCATATCTGGTGGTCTTGGGGCGTTACATATCGTCGTCCCCCAAGCCACAATCTAGAGCTAGGGATGCGGATCTATGCAACCACCCAAGCTCAAAAATCAGGATTTTGGGGATCTGTCAACCATACTCATGCTCAAGGATCTGAGAGCGTCTCCTCATTCCTCCACATGTGCACATGTCCTCTGTATCCATCAATTCCATAGTGTCCATCAATTCCAACTGAATCTCAACTTACAAACTAGGGTGAGTGTTTCCTTCATGCCCTGAAAACCATAAAACCATATACTGTATCTCAAAACTGTAAAAATATATTTTCTATAATACATTTTCTTTCAAAACATTTGAAACTTTTCTTTTAAAATTACTTCGAATTCCAAAACATTCTTAACTTCTTTATCAATTTATGAAAATCATAAAACACATGTATGTTCATGCATTCCTACGAATAAATGACATATGTATCCTTTATTATATGCTTATATGCTTCCATTATGCATGTTTCATACTCGTTTACATAATCCAAGCCTATCATACCTTCATGACCAATAATATCAACGACTTATAAAGCAATCCAACAAACTACCTATACTCATACATGCACGCTAAATCAACATAAGCAAATACAAGACTTTACATATGTATTCAACTTATGCATTCATTTACGTTTAACCATTCTATTCACATATAATTAAACTTAATCCTTCACTTCTTATGGTTCAAAATACAGCCAATTGTATTACAAATAGATTTTAGGTGTTTATGCTATACATATATACTAGTTGACACAAATAAGTTCAATGTAATGAATTTCACCAAGGAAAAACCATGAACAGCTTAACCTCCATCTAATTAAGTAATTCATAAAACAATCTTAACATGGCAATATAGCATACTCAAAAGGCGTAACAGCACAAGAAACTCACAAAGACCAAATATAGATTAATAAAATCATATAACAAATCAAATCGAGATGATCCAGAAACCAAAACAAACCCAAAACAACTGATATTGCCGCCAATTAAGAAACTAATAAACCGGAAACAAATGAAAAACCACTAAAATAGTTACAAGCCAAAGCCAAGTTCAAATTCACCTATAATTTTGTTTTTTTTTTTAGGTTTTTGCCTCAAATTAAGCTTATGCAGCCAGTTTACCAACCATAAAAAAAAAAAAAACTTGAAATGAAGCATTAACATCAGGCAAAGCTGCATTCAAATCAACATTCCAAGCGACAAATAGCTATTCAACAAGCACAGAAGAAACTTATTTGAACTATCACAAAACATGAATGCAACTTCGACTAAAACATACGAGTCAAGTTCTTAATCATTATCACATAAATCAGCCTCTTAACCAAACTCAAAGCTTGAATCTAACTTCATATTTAAATCACTATCAAGTTAACAAACCAACTATAGTTTATATCCACATAATCAACAAAAAACATAATTTCCACCTATGTATCAAATTAAACACTTCAAACACAAGGTATCTACTCAACATACTTCTATTCCATGGTTTCTACTCAACTCACTGCTAAGTTATCCCCTAATTCACTTGATTTTATTTTTAAAAATAAAAAATTAAAGCCAAAAAAATCAAACCCCAGAATTATAGGGTCCATAGCCGATTTCCCCCAAATTTTTACAGCCTCTCCATAAGAAAATTTTTCTAATTTCATACTAATTATTAAATCTAGGTTACTTTTAATTCATTTTAACCTTATTACCAAACCTAATTTCGAAATTCAGTCAAGAATCTAAAACTTCACACCCTATAATATTCAATCCTAAATCACACTCAACCCAAACTCAACAATTAACAACATCCCCATCAAAACTACAACCTTAGTATGGATTCATTTTCTAACCCGAAACCCAGAAACCAAACTTCAAAGAAATAAAAAACATAATTAGTTATTAATTGGGTCTCTTCTAATTTCTTTCATCTCAACTCTCTCGGCTTTTTCATTCATCTTTCTCAGGTTCTGTTCTTTCTCAAACCCTTTGTTTTCCCTTCTCCTCGTCTATTTTGATCTGCTACATCTCTTCTCTTCTCTTCTCTTTTCTGTTTTCGGTCTTCTCTTCCTCTTCTAGTTTCTTTCTCGACCTGCTCTCTTCCTCTCGGTCTTCTATCTTCTTGCTTTGCATTCTCTCGGCCTGACTTGATCGGCCTAAGCTTTTTTATTTCCCATTCAATTCTTTTTGTGTGTGTGATCAAAACGTGTGTGTATTTTAATTCAAGTGTATGTCCTGAATATCTAGGTGTAATAAATATATGTTTATTAAATGTGTAGTTAATTTATATATATGTATATAATTTTCTAGAATTAATTATACGTGTGTAGAAATTTCTATTAATTTATTCAATTTATTAAATTCCAATTTCCCCTTTCTAGCTAATTCCATACTCTACAACTCAACTCATGGGAAACAAATTCCCATTATAATAAAAATTGCCCTAGCGTTTGACGCGACCCCACAAGCAAAAAATAAAATTTACACGATCTTGCTAAAATAACCCGGGTCGGTATAGGGCAGCTCGAGAGAAATTATCTACGATCTCCTATAATATCCCAATAACCCCAGGAAGCTACAAATATCTATTAAACTGGTAGGATGGTGCCAATTCTGGGAGTCTACATCGATCCCTTCTTTTGATACAACAGGCCCAATAAATATAATAATGGACAACCAAAACTCACACTTAGAAAACTTAGCAAACAACTTGTGTTCTCTCAATGTCTTTAGTACCTAGTGCAATTATTATGCGTGCTCCTATTCACTACGTGAAAACACTAAAATTTCATAAATAAAGACTATCACAAATTGATCGAGAAAAGGGTTTGAATACCCAATTCATCAAATCCATAAAAGCCACGGGGGGTTAGGCTAAATGACATTATCAAGAACTCATAATATCTATATATGGTCTGAAAGGCACTTTTCAGCATATCGCTCTTCCTAATCTTCAACTGATGATATCCTGACTGAAGATCTATCTTTGAGAAAAATAATGCCCCTGAAATTGGTCAAACAAGTCATTAATCTTTAGTTCTTGATATATATTCTTGACTGTTACCTTATTCAGTTGTTGATAATCTATACACAACTGAAATGTTCCATCTATCTTCTTTACTAATAACACTAGAGTGCCCCATGGAGATACACTAGGGCGATTAAAAACTTATCCAACAAGTCTTGGAACTGTGCCTTCAATTCCTTGAGTTCTGCAAAGGTCATCCTATATAGAGGATTTGATATGAGCTGTGAGCCTGGAACTACATCTATACAAAACTCAATCCATGTGTCCTACGCTAGACGTGGCAACTCATTTGGAAAAACATCAAGATACTCCCTTATCACTGGAACTTTCTTAATGTTCTTTTATTTTGCCCTTCTATCTGTCACATACGCCAAGTAACCTATGTTTTTCCTTCGAAAATGCTTATACGCGCTTGCATTATTGATATCAAGTTATGACGCACTACACTCTTATCCCTCTTATAAACTTTAACTGATTGATGGGAAATGTGAAAAGTAACAGTTTTATTCTGGTAATCTAATATCGTGTAGTGTGTAGCCAACAATCGATCCCTAAAATGACATCAAAGCCCATTATTCTCAAGTCAACTAAGCTAGAATAACATTCATGCCCATCAATATCAACCAGACAAGTCTTCACACCTCGTGTAGCTTCTATACGATCTCCTACTAGTGTAGTTATGATGATGGGTGAATCTAAGGGCTCTATATCTCTACCCAAGTAAGTTACAAACCATGGTGACATAAACAAATGTGTGGCGACCGAATCAAACAACACTTTATCATGTATGGAACTGACTAATAATGTACCTGTGACATCTGTATTGGATGCCTGAGCATCCTGAGTTGTGAGAGTATACACCCTACCCTAAACTCTAGTGGTGGAAGCATGTCCTCAGTCACCCATTGTTTGTCCATTTCCTCTTGTTGTCTAAACTTTACCTACCGATCTTTATTCTCTTCCTCTCATACTCCTTTTGGTCTATTGGTACTGGACAATCCCTCTTCAGATGAACCATCTGTCCACATCGGTAACAAACTTTTCCCCCAAATCAACAAGCTTCTGAAGGAGATCGTCCATATATTGAACATACGGAGGACCCTGTCCCAGTTGGGCCACCATCAAAGAAGAAATTGCACGAGAGGTAACACTCTGAGTAGGCATCCGATCTGGACCTCCCTGCATCAGACCAATATCTCAATGTATCATGGGAGGAGTAGACGTCTGCTGTTGTGTACTTAGGCCACCCTGCTACGGCCTAACTCTCTCCTATGATCTTGGCCTCTTCCGATACCCTCTCTCTGTTGTCTATCAATAACTCGCACCTCAAATCGAAGAGTAGTAACTAGAACATGGTATAGGTAGTAGTCTTTGTAAAATAGATGGATCGAAATAAATAATCCCAAAGCCCGTTAACAAATCTTTTCACCTTCATATTTTCAGTACTATTTAAATGTATGGGCATATTGGGATAGTCGAGTAAACTGTATATTATACTCAGAAACCATAATCTGATCCCTTTAAACTAACTTCTCAAACTCTCGAGCTCAAGCATCTCTAATATCTGGGTAGGATTTTGGACAAGAATTATTTACTGAACTCAATCCAAGTCAATAGAAGAACACCCAACCGCCGACTATCTCGGAAGGAAATAAACCAAGTATTAGCTATATCTCTCAACTAGAAATTGACTAACTCTACTGTCCTCTCTGGTGAAGATCCTAATACAGTACATATACGATCTGACTTCTCAATAAATCTGCATGGGTCGGGGTATGATTCTACTCCTGAAAATATAGGTGGATGAAGCTTCTGAAAATCATGCAAACAAACGAGCAGCTCTTATCGATGCTGCACCTAAACTGTTACTGGAGGAGGTTCCTTATTTAAAGTGGATGGTCCTACTTGAAAAATTGTATGATCTAGTCTACTTTGGGGAACTACTGTCTGGTGAGCCAACGAAGGTCCTATAGGTGGAGGTGGAATGAGAGATGTGGGTTCTACAACTCTTGGCTCTAGGCTTGGAGGCTGCTGCTAACGGCTAATCAACCGAGCAAGAGATTCTACTGAATGCTAAATCAACTGTAAACCCGCAGCTACTGCATCATTAGTCTGAACCACTAGTCTTCCCCCATCATCTTCCACACCTCCTTCATATACAGACTCAGCTCGTTATCCCCTATTTGGCTCACAGAAAGGTGTCACTGATCACTGATCTCGATCTACATCTTAGAGTGCCCTACTATACCTGGTTCTATGTTTGACAACGATTCTACCTTTGTGTGGCATGATATCTAAATAAACAGGAAAAATTAAAGTGATTAATCAAATTTTAAGGAAATTAATATCGAAAATGATGAAACTGTTAGACATTATGACCC
Source organism: Zanthoxylum bungeanum (assembly GCA_019454045.1). Classification (NCBI taxonomy): domain Eukaryota; kingdom Viridiplantae; phylum Streptophyta; class Magnoliopsida; order Sapindales; family Rutaceae; genus Zanthoxylum; species Zanthoxylum bungeanum. The sequence continues at coordinate 99,789 of SKCR01037042.1, forward strand.
ATAGCGTCACTGTTTTGTAAATGATATTGTATTATTGTACAAAATTAACTATGTGATAATGAAATTGCCTTTTGCCGTTTTGTAATTTATTTACTTCGATATATAAATGGCGAAAGTCCATATGATTAGTTCCTTGTTGAGATGATATGAGACAGTATCAATATATAAAAGGATTAATCATTAAATATCCCTAGTCGGAGTATTATCGAGATAGGACATCGATAATGCGGAATAGACTAGTATTGCACTTGTGCACGTTGTGAGGGCACAACAGCATAGTTCTCATATATTTAAGTATTGGATACCTATGCGAGTGCGATAGGAGGTTGTGTTTTACCGATGGTACGGAAAACAGCTTCGCTCTGGATAGACCCCGCGGAATCCCATTGGTAGTATGTCTGCGTGTCTATGGGAGGCCGCATCAGGGTAGGTGTATATGGTCTTAACCTGAGACTTGCATCGCTAGTACTTACGACAATCGGTAAACTTTGGTTTTGGTGGTTGGGGGCTTAATCAGTTCTGTGTTCACCACTTCTGGGTTTATCAGGAATCGTAGTGTACTGGGTGTGATGTCAAGATGGAAGTGTCACTTCAGACATATGGAGTTGATGATCGCGCAGGACACAGAACTAGTACTCTATAAAAGGTTGCAACCGTCGGGGCAATATGACTAGGTCAGGATTGTCCGATTTAAAGAGACTAGTTGCTTGATGTCCGATATATGTTCGTACGGGGCAGACACATTTCCAGCCCCAGGCCTAACATGTGATCGTCCGATACTGGATCGATGTACGCAATACTACGGTATACTACGCTTGATATAGATCTAATATTCCTATAAGAATATTTCTGGAGAATTGGGTAGGCATCGCGCTTTGCTAGAAGCCAACCTTGTCTTGTAAGTCGGTAAAAACGTAGTACTAGGTACGTACGTGTTCGGATTATCCGACGACCGTATTTACTGCCAACATATCCGGAGATCTCTCGGGTCGCTTCCTGAAGATTCACCTATGATAATTGATTCGAACTTTATTAATCTTGGATTAATTACGGAGAAACTTTATCTTGGATAAAATACCTTATTTTGAGAGAAAACGATTAATTTGGAATTAATCGGTAAAATAATATATTCGATATATTAAACGAAATTAGATTTCGACGCGGAATTAAAATCGGATTTTAATTCGGGCAAACGAAGCGATTTAGAATTAATTCGTTAGCGACGTGAATAGTGATTTCGCTAGGCATAATTATTTAATTTACGTCGCGACGGAAATTCGTTAATTCGGAATTAGCGAAACCGAGCCCGAAAGTGTTTGCGGACACATTCGTATTTTGAAACGAGTGGGACCCGCAAGTCACATCGCGAAGTCACATCACTTGACATGACTAGTTGATGGATGTCACAAGTCACTTTATTAAAGTGACTAGATGTCACTATTCATGATGGAATTTGGTGGAGCCAATTAAAGTTTTTGGAGGGAAAATTTGAGTTTGACTTTTTGGAAAAGCCATATACCAAATATTTGGTATTTGATATCATTATTCTTTAAGAAAGAAATTCTTGAAAAAGAAAAGCTCTCCCTCTCTCTCTCTCATTGCCGAAACTTGTCTAAGGCAAAGGAAGAATTTTTCTTCAATTTTTCTTCATTGCTAGCACATTAAGGATCAAAGGAGGTGATAGGGAAACCACCTTGGAGCTTGGAATACACAAAGCTTGGAGCTTTCCACCATCCTTTTACCTTGGCCGAAAATCATCATCAACCTTGGAGCTTCCACTTTGGTTTGATTTTCTTCATCACTAAAGCATTGTAAGTATGATTCCGCCATACTTCATCTTTTAGTATATATTCATTGTTGTATTTCACTTGCTTAAACTTTCCTTGGGACAAATAATAGAAACCAACAATGGTATCATTGAGCTAGGTTTGAGCATGAAATACTTTAGGTTAAAATTTGGGTAAAATTGATTGAAGCATGTTCTTGTGAAATTTGATGAATGAGTATGCTTATATGTATGTATAATGACATAATATGTAATCAATTTGATGAAAAATGCATTGGATGATTTTTCCCCCAAATTAATGCCTTGGCCGAATACATTACTACTTGGAGTGGTTTGGAATTTTTTTGTGTTTAAGTTCATTGGATGGCTTAAAAAGTATACGGGACGTAGATTAATAGTTCAATCGGATTGAAAAATAAATCGACACAAAAAATCCATGTTGGCCGAATGTAATAGACATGAAAAATGAGTTGATTTTTTGTTAAAATTAATGTTGGACATTTATTTTGAACATTAGGTGATTAATAATTAAATTGGTATTTTTGAAATAATTGGTTTAATATATTAATCATGGATTTACAATTTAATTAATTGGATTTTAAAATTTGGAATATTAAAATTTAATTAATGGGCTTTTATGTTTAATTGGGCCTTATGGGCTTGAAATTGATTTTATGGCATTTAAGGGTGATTCCTTATTTGGGCTTGGTAATTGGGTTTGACCCACATTGACCAAAGCCCAAGCCTTAATAAATCAATTGAAAGCCCATCAGACTTTAATTAAACAAACATTGGATGTTAGTTGGGCTTTGAGACCCAATTAGATTAGATTTAGAATCTAAGTCTTTAAAGCACATTAAAAGTGTAAACATTTAATTTGGAATTAAAATTAATTGAATTAGTATTGAATACGAATTAAATTAGATTTAATAAGTAGTTCGATATAATTCGCGAATTCGTACCTTATGTACTTATTCTCAAACGAGTTGGACTCGCGCAAAATCAAAAACCGTTGTTTGAACATTGGATGATCACTTAAACAAAGACTAATTAATTGGATTAGATTGGTTGTAAAAGCATGTCTTGTTTGAATATATATGTATGTGATGAATGAATAGTGTATATCGGATGGATATTAGAAGGGAAAGGGTAATTCTAGGAATTATTGTAAATTCAGAATTTATAAATTGGACCTGCGTGTCCAGCCTTATCTCTTTATCTCTTTGTATTCTCTTCTCACCTAATTCCCCTCAATGTAAATGAGGTTTCTCTTATTGTATTATGTAATTGGGTAGAAGTAGAATAGTGCTAGCGGGGAGAGGAAAGGGAGTGATTTGTTCTAGGAACAAGTTGTTTATATATCCATCCGCATATCACTATTAATTTACTTTACGCGCTTTATGATGTTTTAGAAGCATGCTTAAGGGTGTATGATGATGAGACCTAACAAAGATAAATAAATTGGTTGCCAATTACGCGAAAATCCCTCAATTTATATTAAGCGAATATCCTTCCATTGAATGATTCTCATTCAAGATCCAATTGGCATTGGTTTGTTGGCCAAAGTCAAGACCTTGTCAATTAGGATGTACTTGAATCATGAGAGTTTTGTTTCACATCGGTGTCTAGTCCAAGTTGTGATTTGTTGGCCAAAGTCAAGATCACTTCTTGTCCAAAGACATTGATTACGAAACTTTCCTTGTCAATGGGTCCCGCTTAACTGGAATCATTAGGTTTGTTGTGCCAAAGCCAAGGCCTAGATGATTCGGAGGATATGGTTAGAAAATGTATTGGATACATTGGCATATGCAATATGTTTAGGACTTGGATGTCCACCTAACCGGATCTAGGAATTGGATTGGATCCAATTGATCTGTGAGATCTACCTAGTTAAGTAGCATACAGCTTGTTGGCCAAAGTCAAGGTTGTGTGTTATTTAACGGGATCCTAGCCCACTAGGAAATAGGATTTCCCGAGTTCTCAACAGAGGGTTAGAGACTCGATGAAAATAGTGGGAGGCTAGTATGTGAATTTGCAATTTCATTCAGATACTTTGCCTTACGCGTATTTCAAATTTTTCATCTATTTTTAAAATTAGTTGGACTAATACATTGTTATTTTTTCTTGTAACAGTTTGACTGTACCCATTTCATCGTCAACTAAATAGTTAGACTATTGTGGTTGAGATGGCTAGCAAGGGAAATGTGCGTGACATCATCATGGGCGATAATGTCTTTAAAGGCACAAACTTCGCTGACTGGGAAATGAACCTCAAGATAGTACTTGGGGCTGAGAGGCTACTGTACACTATACAGACACCTCTCCCGCCTAGACCCACTGATCCGCTTGAGCTGGAGTTATGGAAAACTCACAGCGAGGATTGTGACACAGCTCAGGCTGTTATGTTAGCTTCAATGACTCAACACTTTCGTCGCCAGAATAGGGACTTGGATCCTTATAACATGATGGCTAGACTGCAAGATCTCCACCGCACCAACAAGCGGATGGAGAGGTATGAGTTAGTGAAGAAACTCTTCCGCACCCGAATGACTGAAGGCACATCAGTTGAGGTCCATGGGACTCAAATGATTGCCGATATTGATGAGTTGGGCAGTATGGGAATAGTCTTGGAGGCCGAGCTGACTGTAGATTTGATCTTACAATCACTTCCCGATACTTGGAAACAAATCATAATCAACTATAAGTTGATGGATACCGATGAAACTCTTGGAGAGCTGTTATCCATGCTGAAGGAGTCTGAAAAAGAACTCCTAAAAGGGGGCAAGCGCGAGGCGCACTATGCATCGACCTCTCAGGGGCCAAGGGCTGGGCCCAAGGCCACTGGAGGGGTGAAGAAGAGGAAATATAAGAACAAGGGTAAGGGCAAGTTGACAAAGGCTTCTGGGAAGCCAATGGACAAATCTCAAGATGTCTGCCTCAAATGCGGCAAAAAGGGTCACTGGAAACGTGACTGCCGAGTGGGCAAAGGACAAAAGAGGATATCAAGGCAGGCAAGGCTCTAGCCTCTGGTACGTTTGTTATTGAAATTAATATGACTACTTCTAGTCTTAAAAATTGGATTTTTGATTCTGGTTGTGCTGCTCATATTTGTACTGATTTGCAGGATCTGCAGAATAGCAGGGTGCTGGCTTCAAGGGAGGTTGACCTACGAGTCGGAAACGGAACTCCAGTTGCTGTTTTGGCTGTAGGAACTTTTGTTTTGGAACTGCCCTCGGGGCATGTACTTAAACTTTTGAACTGTTATTATATACCTAGTTTAACTAGGAATATTATATCTGTATCTTTGTTAACCCAGCATGGGTACACTTTTGTATTTAGAAACACTGGGTGTTATTTATATAAAAATGATGCAGAAATTTGCACTGCTGTTGCAAATAATGGTCTTTATATTTTGAATATAAATGAATCTCCTAAACGTAAAATGACAAACAAAAGGCTCAAAATGAGTAATCTAAAAGATGAAGCTTACATGTGGCATTGTCGTCTAGGACACATCAACAAGACTCGCATATCCACACTTTCGAAGAGTGGGTACTTGGACGGATTTGATCCTAATTCATATGATGTCTGCGAATCTTGTCTTTTAGGCAAAATGCCTAAATCACCTTTTAGCGGTAAAGGTGAACGTGCCACAGAACTGTTAGCCCTCGTTCATAGTGACGTATGTGGGCCCATGTCTAGCCAGGCTAGAGGTGGATATCATTACTTCGTAACCTTTACGGATGATGCATCTCGTTATGGTTATGTGTATCTAATGAAACACAAGTCGGAAACTTTTGAGAAATTCAAAGAGTTTCGACACGAAGTAGAAAAACAAACAGGCAAGAGTATTAAGACATTACGGTCAGACCGTGGTGGCGAATACTTAAGTTATGAGTTTCAAGATTACTTGAAAGAATATGGTATTCTTTCACAGTGGACTCCTTCAGGAACACCGCAATTAAACGGTGTGTCTGAACGGAGAAACCGTACCTTGTTAGACATGGTAAGGTCGATGATGAGTCGCACTGAGCTACCAATATCCTTCCGGGGATACGCATTAAACAGTGCTGTACTTATTTTGAATAAGGTTCCGTCAAAGTCTGTTGAACAGACTCCATACGAGATATGGACAGGAAGGAAACCGGGTTTCTCTTTCCTGAAGATTTGGGGATGCTGGGCATATGTTAAACGTTTGGAAGGAACCAAACTAGAACCCAAATCAGATAAATGCCTTTTCATGGGATATCCTAGGGAAACCAAAGGATATTACTTCTATCACCCACAAGAGAACAAAGTATTTGTTGCTCTGCATGCATTTTTCCTTGAGAAGGAATTCTAGATGCAGTGGTAAGTGGGAGGAAAGTAGAACTCGATGAAAATCGTAGTGATACTGTTCCTGGCAATGAATCAATGACGGAACATGAACAGACCATCCGGGATGAGTCTGTACCACAATCTTCATATACACAAGGACCGCGTAGGTCGGAGAGAGTCAGGACAATACCTGAGAGGTATGGGTACCTGATCTCGCCTCATGTAGATATTAATCTTATTGAGGATAATGAACCGACTACGTATGAGGAAGCAATACAGGATATTGATTCCGCTTTATGGCAAGATGCCATGAAGTCCGAGATGGATTCCATGTATGCCAACCAAGTTTGGACACTAGTTGATGCACCAGAAGGCGTAAAGCCTATTGGATGCAGATGGATCTTCAAGAAGAAGACCGACATGGATGGCAACGTGCAAACATACAAAGCTAGGCTTGTAGCAAAGGGGTATCGTCAACAATATGGTGTTGATTATGACGAAACTTTCTCACCCGTTGCCATGATTAAATCCATTCGGATAATGCTTGCAATAGCTGCATATTTCGATTACGAGATATGGCAGATGGACGTTAAAACCGCTTTCCTTAACGGAAACCTTTTGGAGGATGTTTATATGCAACAGCCTGACGGTTTTATCGTACCTAGACTTGCAAACAAGGTTTGTAAGTTAAATCGATCCATTTATGGATTGAAGCAAGCATCACGGTCATGGAATCAGCGTTTTGATGAGATCATAAAAGAATATGATTTCGTGCAAAATGAAGATGACCATTGTGTATACAAGAAGACTAGTGGGAGAGCGCTGACTTTTATTGTCCTTTATGTCGATGATGTATTGCTTATAGGCAATGACATTCCCATGCTAACGTCGGTGAAAGCTTGGCTTTCATTAAAATTCTCCATGAAAGATCTGGAGAAGCAGCCTTTATTCTGGGAATAAAGATCTACCAGGATAGATCTAGAAAGCTGCTTGGACTCTCCCAGAGTACATATATTGACAAAGTGTTGAAGCGATTCAGCATGGATCAATCCAAGAAAGGATTGATGCCAATGTTACGTGGTATCTCTCTGTCTAAGGACATGTGTCCTAAGACTCAAGAAGAGAGAGATAACATGAGTCAGATACCGTTCGCCTCGGCAGTCGGATCGATCATGTATGCCATGATATGTACACGACCTGATGTGTCATATGCTTTGAGCATGTGCAGTCGCTATCAGGCCGATCCAGGTGAAGGTCACTGGATTGCAGTTAAGAATATCCTTAAGTATCTTAGACGAACTAAGGATGCTTTCTTAATTTACGGAGAAGGAGAACTTGCGGTATCTGGGTATGCTGATGCAAGTTTCCAAACCGACAAGGACGACTTCAAGTCGCAATCTGGGTACATTTTTTGTTTGAATAACGGAGCAGTGAGCTGGAAATCTTCCAAGCAAGATACTGTTGCCGATTCAACAACAGAAGCGGAGTACATCGCTGCGTCGGAAGAAGCAAAGGAGGCAGTTTGGATCCGAAAATTCCTAATCGGATTAGGAGTAGTTCCGTTAGCTGCTGAGCCCGTCCCATTGTATTGTGACAATAACGGGGCTATAGCACAAGCTAAGGAACCAAGGTCTCATCAACGATCCAAGCATGTTCTTCGGCGTTACCATCTGATTCGAGAGATTATACATCGTGGCGATGTAAAGGTCGAGAAGGTCGCATCGGATAACAACATTGCAGATCCGCTGACGAAGGCTGTTTATACGCATGTGTTTGAGCGACACATACATAGTTCAGGTATTAGATGCTTGAGTGACTGGCTATAGGCAAAGTGGGAGATTGTTAGACATTATGACCCATAGCGTCACTGTTTTGTAAATGATATTGTATTATTGTACAAAATTAACTATGTGATAATGAAATTGCCTTTTGCCGTTTTGTAATTTATTTACTTCGATATATAAATGGCGAAAGTCCATATGATTAGTTCCTTGTTGAGATGATATGAGACAGTATCAATATATAAAAGGATTAATCATTAAATATCCCTAGTCGGAGTATTATCGAGATAGGACATCGATAATGCGGAATAGACTAGTATTGCACTTGTGCACGTTGTGAGGGCACAACAGCATAGTTCTCATATATTTAAGTATTGGATACCTATGCGAGTGCGATAGGAGGTTGTGTTTTACCGATGGTACGGAAAACAGCTTCGCTCTGGATAGACCCCGCGGAATCCCATTAGTAGTATGTCTGCGTGTCTATGGGAGGCCGCATCAGGGTAGGTGTATATGGTCTTAACCTGAGACTTGCATCGCTAGTACTTACGACAATCGGTAAACTTTGGTTTTGGTGGTTGGGGGCTTTAATCAGTTCTGTGTTCACCACTTCTGGGTTTATCAGGAATCGTAGTGTACTGGGTGTGATGTCAAGATGGAAGTGTCACTTCAGACATATGGAGTTGATGATCGCGCAGGACACAGAACTAGTACTCTATAAAAGGTTGCAACCGTCGGGGCAATATGACTAGGTCAGGATTGTCCGATTTAAAGAGACTAGTTGCTTGATGTCCGATATATGTTTCGTACGGGGCAGACACATTTCCAGCCCCAGGCCTAACATGTGATCGTCCGATACTGGATCGATGTACGCAATACTACGGTATACTACGCTTGATATAGATCTAATATTCCTATAAGAATATTTCTGGAGAATTGGGTAGGCATCGCGCTTTGCTAGAAGCCAACCTTGTCTTGTAAGTCGGTAAAAACGTAGTACTAGGTACGTACGTGTTCGGATTATCCGACGACCGTATTTACTGCCAACATATCCGGAGATCTCTCGGGTCGCTTCCTGAAGATTCACCTATGATAATTGATTCGAACTTTATTAATCTTGGATTAATTACGGAGAAACTTTATCTTGGATAAAATACCTTATTTTGAGAGAAAACGATTAATTTGGAATTAATCGGTAAAATAATATATTCGATATATTAAACGAAATTAGATTTCGACGCGGAATTAAAATCGGATTTTAATTCGGGCAAACGAAGCGATTTAGAATTAATTCGTTAGCGACGTGAATAGTGATTTCGCTAGGCATAATTATTTAATTTACGTCGCGACGGAAATTCGTTAATTCGGAATTAGCGAAACCGAGCTCGAAAGTGTTTGCGGACACATTCGTATTTTGAAACGAGTGGGACCCGCAAGTCACATCGCGAAGTCACATCACTTGACATGACTAGTTGATGGATGTCACAAGTCACTTTATTAAAGTGACTAGATGTCACTATTCATGATGGAATTTGGTGGAGCCAATTAAAGGCTTTTGGAGGGAAAATTTGAGTTTGACTTTTTGGAAAAGCCATATACCAAATATTTGGTATTTGATATCATTATTCTTTTAAGAAAGAAATTCTTGAAAAAGAAAAGCTCTCCCTCTCTCTCTCTCATTGCCGAAACTTGTCTAAGGCAAAGGAAGAATTTTTCTTCAATTTTTCTTCATTGCTAGCACATTAAGGATCAAAGGAGGTGATAGGGAAACCACCTTGGAGCTTGGAATACACAAAGCTTGGAGCTTTCCACCATCCTTTTACCTTGGCCGAAAATCATCATCAACCTTGGAGCTTCCACTTTTGGTTTGATTTTCTTCATCACTAAAGCATTGTAAGTATGATTCCGCCATACTTCATCTTTTAGTATATATTCATTGTTGTATTTCACTTGCTTAAACTTTCCTTGGGACAAATAATAGAAACCAACAGAAACATACTTCGGGACAAAGATACTAGTGACACAGTCTCTCATATATTAGTACCGCGGGTATACTACAAATATAAGACACTGATATTCCCTCACTGCAGTCACTATCCCATAAACCTGGCTCTGATACCAACTTTATAACACCCCCAATCTGGGAAGATTACTGATAGGTAACAGATTCCACTATCACCTATCTAAAGTTCATTACTAAAAAAACTCACTTTTTAACCTGATAACTAATCATCACATCAATATGCATACAGTAACATCCCGCCTAGGACATGATGCTACCGGTAGAAGACAGGCTAACCCTAACTCCATAAGCCTCTTATTCTGTTGAAATTTCGGCATGATGTATTCGTAACATCATGCAATCTGGCTTATAGCCAGCACCATGAGACAACCTGTTTATGCAACTCAACTCATAGAAAAACATAATCAAGGCCTCAGGCCTGAACTCAATGATCATAAACATAATGATTGGCCTCCGGCCAGAACTCAAGTAAAATACGTTAATACATAACTATTAATTATAAATTACAAATGAAATAACAATACAAAGGGCCGTGAGGACACAACTTGACTCAGGACTCAATGACTTCCTCGACTGCAATTGGGGCAATCCACTGTCTTTAAAATCTTCACTAAATTTCTGCTACTGACCTGCAAAACTACAACAGAAATGGTGTGAGTCATATTGACTCAGTAAGTAATCATGCTCCTAACTACAGCATAAACACACAATAGCTTATATTTTATTTCATTAAATTTCTTAAGTTATCTTTCACTGTAATCATGCAATTACATTTCCCTCATTCATTCTCAAACTGTCTAGTTCTTAATCTTTTCACAAACCTGTCACTTACTTACTCTTATTTGCTACATACTTTACCAAACATCTGAAAACTATAGGTAATTATATATATATAAAGTTTCTATATCACCAATGTATAAGACTTATCATTCTTTTGGTGTGCTACACTGATTCTTACTTACTTTCTATAATCTTTACTAATATGGTTCAGATATTTATTATAACTTTATCTTTTTAATGATCTTGAAATATCATCAAATCGGACTATTAAAACCTTAATTCTGTTAATTACCTAATCCACTATCACTATTCATGTTACATGCATATGCTACCATTTCATCATGAACTAGCATCCTTACAGTATATTCTTTCTAAGAAAACAAGCAACTTATACAATCTTCATTGATACACATATACTAAAATAAGATCTAGCTACTATGCACTTGTATTTTACAATTGCTAACTATATATAATATACTATGCACAAGGTTAACCATACAGTCATGAATATAAAATCGTATAATCATACGCTAATATCTTACCAATTGTTTCTTCCATGTGAACATAAAATACACACGACATGAATCACAATATAAATATATAATCATGCTATCATGCTTTAATGTCAATTATATGCATCTCAGAAGAATTAATATCATATATAAAATTCGTATGCATATCGTGTATGCTATATAAAACTTCAACTTGCTATGCTTTTAGAAAGTACTCTTTAAAACTCTTTCTGAAAACTGTATCTGAAGACTGAAAACTATACGTGAAAACTGGGATCTGTATCTAAAAACTGAAATCTGTATCTGAAAATCGAAAACTGAAATCTGAAAAATTATCTTCTAAACTCTATTTCTGAAAACTGTGTACTAAAATCTGGTTTCTGAAATCTAGGTACTGAAAATCTGAAAACTGTGTACTGAAAATCTGAAAACTGAAAACTATTGTACGTCCAGGACCATCACTGAACTGGACGACTCTCTCCACCCAGGACCATAACCCAACTGAGTGTACTCGATGCCCAAGAGCATAACTCAACTGGGCATCTCTAAACTGGTGGTGCACTACACCCCGGACCATAACTCAACTGGCAGTGTAGCCACCACTAGGGACCAGGTACACGATCCTAAGTAGCCATACTGGCCTTACATGTGCATATGTTCTCTGTATCCGTCAGTTCCATCTATATCTCAAGTTACATACTGGGGTGAGGTTTTACCTCATGCCCCGAAAACATAAAACCGTGCATAAAATTTTAAAACATGAATCGAATCTCAAAACTGTAAGAAAATTTTCGGAAATACTTTTCTTTCAAAAGCATCTTCAACTTTTCTATAAAACACTTTGAATTTCAAAAATATATTTGACTGAACTAAATCTCTGAAAATCTTAACACGCACACGCATGCATATGCATATATGCATTTCTCATGTTTCTTTCTACTCTCGCCATGTTTCATTAAATGTCATACATGTACATACATTAGGTCATGTATATCAATAACACACTAAGTTTTTTAATATTTATGCATTTCTCTAAGCATACACAAAACCTATTCTTACATCTCATATACTTCTTTATCATACTTAAACTCGTTACTCGCCTGTTACCAAGATTATATCAATCCTCATTGGCATACTGAATTCATTCTTAAACAAGTACACATACCCTTACTATATACAAGCTTACCTATAAATCATATACTCACATATTAAATATGTGCCTATGTTTATCTGTGTATATACTTGCGTTCTTATTTTTGTACCTTTTATTTACTGAACACATACAATTACTTCCTTATTTTTGTCATTCTTCAAAATTTAATCCCATTCCCTAGGGTGTTGTTTCTACATCCCTCATACCCAAGTCTTATTTCATTATAATCATAAACATAACATCATTCATATACTTTATCTATATATAAACATATAAACACACCAGTTTATACCTAGATAAGCAGCTCTTTACTTTCATATGCTCATGCTTATCTTTACTCATATATATACTTGTAACTGCTTGTTTTTATCTTCATGTGTATATAGATACACCTACTACTTTCTGTTACACTCATCTTTATATAAGTATACAGGTTTCATACATATAACTATATACGACTTTGTTATATTACTAATTCCGAGCAACGTTAGATTTCTTAAGTATTCACAACATGAGTTACTTACCTGGCTAGGTGAACGCCCGCGATTCGTGTCTGATCTGTCAAAACAAATCACAACATATGTCAGAACTACTATTTACGGAACTTTCTACTCATCTACACTAAACTTTCGGACTTCCTCAGAATACACGAACCCTCACCGACTCTATGGCTTATGCTTCATTACTCTAATATGCCTTTCTATACTATTTTGTATTAACTAGATAGCTCATATTCTCATATTATGCGTTTGCGGTAAAACTTGCGGAAAAGTTTCCGCAAATGCTATGGAAGGGTCTCGAATCCTCTGAACTAATCCAGAATTACTTAATTACCGTCGCAATAACATATTTATATCTCAACCAAGGCTACGGTCATCTAGGCTCAATCGCGCGAGAAACTCTATTTTACCGGAAACTCGCTAATTCTGCCGGATCGATCAGATCTAATCCGTTTCTCCCCGGTATATAAACTAGTGTCCAATAGGCACAATGCCTTACGGTATATCAACTAGTGTCCAAACATAGTTGTTATACATGGAATCCATTTTGGGCTCATGGCACTTTACCATGATGGGAGTCGATACCTCGTATCACTTCCTTATTCGTAGCCGGTTGGTATACCTCAACAAGATTGACATCTTTATGAGGTGAGATCAGAAACCCATACCCCAGGTTGTTTCCTGATTCTCTCTGATCTACGCTGTTCTTGTGTATTCGAAGATTAATGGTACAGATTCATCCTTGATGAACTGTTTGTGTTCCATTAAAGATTTCGTGCCTTGAACAGTATCACTCCGATTTTCATCGAGTTTTACTGTCCTCCCACTTTCCACTGCATTTCGGTATTCCTCTAAGGAAGACCACATGGTGAGCAACAATTACAATTGTTCTTTAGTGAATTGTACAAGTACTATACTTATGGTTTTCCCTAGGATAACCTACATTTGGCACTTATCCGATTTAGGTTTTTAGTTTGGTATCATCCAAACATATGCCCAGCATACCCAAATCTTCCGGAGTGTGAAACCCTGTTTCCTTCCGGTTCATATCCAATATGAAGTCTGTCAAATAGAATTTACATGGAACCTTATTCAAAATAAGTTTTGCAATGTTTATGCTTATATTTGAAGGAAAAAGGTAGCTCAGAGCGACTCATGATTAACCTTATCATGTCCAACAAAATGCGGTTTCTCCGTACGGACACACCGTCAAACTGACGTGTTCCCGGAGGAGTCCTCATTTGAAAGAATACTATACTCTTTCAAGTATATTTGAAACTTATTGCTTAAGTATTTTCCATTACGGTCTTACCGTGACGGTTCAATACTTCAGCCGATCTGTTTGTCTATTTCGTGTTGAAACTCTAAAATTTTCCAATTTGTGTTCTTTAAAAGAAACACATAACCTTAACGCGATGCCACATTCGTATAAGTCACGAAATATTCATGTCCATCTCTAGCCTAGCTAGACATGGGCCCACTTACTTCACTATTAATAGGGCTATCAGATCGGTGGCACTTACACTATTACCAAGTAAATAGTATTTTAGGTACCTTACCTAATAAACTAGATTCGTAGACTTTATTTGAGTAGTCAAATCAGTCCTAGTACCCACTCTTCAAAAGTGTGGATATATGAGTCTTGCTTAATTGTGTCATAGACATCAATGCCACATATAAGTCTCTACTGATCAAATCAGTATGAGCTATTACTTTGTCATATTATATGTTCGAGATTTTATTTATATTCAAAATATAACTACTGTTATTCACATCTAATGTGTTTATCTCAATATCATCTTTATATAATAAAACACTTTAGTGTTCTAGAATATAAATGTTTATCCATAATGGATTAAACACTGATATAGAGATAATGTTTCTAGTCTAACTAGTTACATTATAACAGTTTCCTAATTTAAGTACATACCCGAAGGTAGTTCCTAAATTTAGGTATCTATGGTCGAAACAGCGACTTTCGTCCCGTTTCCGATTCGCAGATTAACCTCAGTTTGAAGTCAGTATCCTGCTCACATCAGATTCTGAACATCAATACATATATTTTATGTACCATACTAAGTATTATAAAATCCAATTTTAATACTAGTAATGGACATAGTTTTGACAAACATCCTTAAAGTCAGAGCCTTGCCCTTTCTTTAATTCCTCTGTGTCTGCCATATCCAAACGACAGTCATTTTGGGATAGGTCCTTTATCTTCCCAGAATATCATAATGATTTTGCCTTTACCCTTACGTCAATATTTTAGAAGTCTTTGGCCAAGCCTTGGATTTCTAGAATATTGCCGTAAAGTGCGCCTTGCGTTACTTATCTAATTGCAAAGTTTGACTTTATCTCCTTGAGATTAGTCATTAATTCTCCAAGAATTATTAATTGCAAATATTATACTTCTTAAATCTAAACATAGATTTATTACAAGCATATTGAATTAAGCACTAAAGTCATCATCATATAAATCTTCCAAAGATTATGCTCTACTATTTGCTTAATTCTAGGCTAAGGCATAATAGGTTATTTTATCAAATAAAGTAACTTATTATTTATTTCCAGGACCATCCTGAAATTTCATTCCAATTTGAAAATTTAAACCATTTAAATATTATAATCCAAGATTATATTTAAATGTCCAATCTTTCAATTTTTCTTGATTTTAATAGTCCAACTATTTAATCAATTATTTCAGGTACTATTTATCATAATGATTACAATAATACAATTATTTAATCAACTATAATATTAATTCAATTATATTGATTACTATAATCCAATTATAAAATCAACTATTTATTGAATTTATTTGAATATAGTCTAACTATATTAATTAAAACAACATTAAATATTAGTCCAACTAATGCTTTTAATTATTTGACAAGTGATATTTGTTTGAGCGCGTATGGCAAGTATTTGAAAGAATATTGTAAATTCAATTCTTGCCTCCCACTATTTTTTGGCGAGCCTCTAACCCTCTGTCGAGTACTCGGGAAACCGTGTTCCCTAGTGGGCTAGGATCCCGTTAAATGTCACACAATCTTGACTTTGGCCAACAAATTGTATGATAATTAACTAGGTAGATCTCTAAGATCAATTGGATCCAATCTAATTCCTAGGTCCGGTAGGTGGACATCCAAGTCCGAAACATATACCCCATATATGCCTACATATCCAATACGTACCCTAACCTTTTTCCTCTGAATCAACTAGGCCTTGGCTTTGGCACAACAAACCTAATGATCCCAGTCAAGCGTGACCCATTGACCATGGAAAGCTTCGTAATCAATGTCGAGTGACAAGAAGTGGTCTTGACTTTGGCCAACAAACCACAACTTGGACAAGACACCGATATATAACAAAACTCTCGTGATTCAAACACATCTTCGACGGACAAAGGGCTTGACTTTGGCCAACAACCAAATGCCAATCTCGGATCTTGAGTAAGAATCACTCAATGGAAAGAAAAACGCATGATATTTGATTAGGGTTTTTTCGCGTGCAAATTGGCTACCAATTTATTATCTTTGTTAAGGTCTCATCATCATACACCCTTAAACATGCATTCTAAATACATAATAAAGTGCATATGAAAATAAATAATAATGATATGCGGAAGGATACTTAACATATTGATCCTAGATCAAATCTCTCCCTTTCTCTCTCAAGCTAGCACTTGTATTGCTTCTACCAGTTACACTACACTTCTAAAGAAACCTCATTTACATTGAGGGGAATAGGTGAGAAGAGAATACAAAGAGATTAGAGGTGATAAGGCTGGACACGCAGGTCCAATTTAATAAATCGAATTTACTACAACAATTTCCAAAATTGCCCCCACCCAACTAATATCCATCCGATATACATTATTCATTCGTCACAACCATGTATTCACACAAGCATGTTATCAATCAATCTAATCAAATTAATTAATCTGATAATTAGTGATCATCCAATGTTCAAACAACGATTTGATTTTGCTCGAGTCAAACTCGTTTTGTGAATTAGTACTCAAAGTACGAATTCTCGAATTGAATTAAACTACGTCATTAAATCCAATTTAATATGCATTCAATTCTAATTCGTTATTTAATTCCAAATTAAATATCACACTTTAATAATAAACCTTTTACGACTTAAATTCCAAATTTAATCGTAACACGTCTCAAAGACCGATTAACGACCAACATCAATTCAATTAAAGTCTAATGGGCTTTCAATTGATTTCTTAATGCGTTGACTTTTGGTCAACTCGGGTCAAACCGAATAACCAAAATCCAATCCGGGATTTACCCCATAAGCCCATAAATCGCAATTGGGCTTAACGGAAGTGGTTTTGGGCCCAATTGGATCCAATCCAATTTGCCTAAATCCAACTTTGTACAACAAAGCCCAATAAGCCCATTTACAACTTTAAAAGCCCAAATCCAATTTTAAGGCCCAAATAATTAAATTACCAAATTCTAAATTTCCAATTTAATTAACCTAAAGTTTATATCATGATTAATCACCTAAATTAATATTTTCAAAACATTAAATTAGTCCAATAAATCATGCTTTTATCATCATCACATGTCCAACATACTTTGATGAAAAATCAAACCCATTTACATGCTTAAAGTGTCTCAGCCAAGGAGAGACTTTTTATCCGATTCGAATTCAATCCAATTAATTTCACAATCGATATTAATTCCTCATCCCGAATGATTTCCAACACATCCAATGAATTAAAAAATCAAAATTCCAAGACATTCTAGGGCATATACCATTCGGCCAACATTAGGAATTTGGGGATTTTGTTCAATTCAAAATTTAATCCAATTCAATCTCAAATTAACATCATCCAACATCATTACAACTCATCCAATGAATCAAAATGAAAAATTCCAAGAATCCCAAAAACCCTAATGTATTCGGCCAAGGTGAAATTTTTGGGGAAATTTGATCCAATCATAATTCCAACAAATTGATCCAATCAATCTTGAATTAAACATATATTAAGCATATCAAATCAACCAATTTCATCAAACATGCTCAAAAACAAGTTAACCCAATTTTAGCCCTAAGAGTTTCATGCTTGAACCTAGGCTCTTGATGCCATTTATGGTTTTAATCTAGGTCCCAAGATCATCAAACAAACATGAAATATTTGTGAAAACAAATCGAAGAAGTTGCGGAATACTCACATCGATCGGTTGAGACGATTTGACGATGAACAAAACTTGAAATTCCTTCCTTGAAGTGGCGCAACAGTGAGCAGTCCACTGCTTGCATTTTTCAATTTTGAGCTGAGATTTTGAGCTTCGAATCTTCGACGTTTGATTCTCGGCTCATGGGTGAGTTTCCCTAACACCTTCGTATGTCTCATAGGAGTGTACTAGCACTTGGGTTTTGCCACAAAACCCTTGATTTTTCCTTCAAGGCTCACGCCATTTTGGGCAGTGACCAGCCCTCAATGGGCGTCACTTTGAGAGAAAAAAAATGGAGATGAAAGAGAGAGTTAAGTTGTTGTAAAAGGTTAAAAATATTTTCAAAAAATCATATACACAAATTGTTTTTCAAATGTCAAACTAATTAAAAACAATTTATGTCATTCAATCTATCAAAAGTACTTTACAACAACTCACATCTCACATCACTTTAATAAAGTGACTACATGTCAAGTCACATCACTCAAAGTGACAAGCGATTTGACAATTGATGCGACTAGTGATTTGACGCTTGATTTGACTTGCGTGCCGCACTCGAATTCGAAATGCGAATGCGCTCACAAATAATCTCGTGCTCGGGTTCGTTAATTCCAAATTAACGATTTTCCGTTGCGTCGTAATTAAATCTAATTTAATTAAATAATCATGCCTAGCATAATTACTATTCACATCGCTAACGAATTAATTATAAATTAATTCGGTTGCCCGAATTAAAATCTAATTTTAATTACGCGTCGAAATCCAATTTCGTTTAATATATCAAATATATTAATTTACCGATTAATTCCAAATTAATCATTATCTCTCTTTTATTGATATTTTATCCTAGATAAAATATCTTTGAAATTAATCCTAGATTAATTTTTTTCTCTCATCGAATTAATCCCAGATTAATTAAAGTGTGAGTTATACATCATTGGTGAATCATTGGGAAGCGACCGATGAGATCCCCAGATATGTTGGCAGTAAACACGGTCGTCGGACTATCCGAATACGTACGTACCAAGTACTACGTTTTACCGATTCACAAGACAAGGTTGGCTTCTAGCAAAGCGCCATGCCTACCCAATTATCCGAAAATATCCTTACAGGAATATGTGATCTATATCAGGCGTATTATACATCGTATAGTGCACATATCGGTCCAGTATCGGATAGTCATGTGCTAGGCCTGGGGCTAGAGTTGTGTCTGCCCCGTACGAAGCACATGTCGGATATCTGGTAACTAGTCTCTATAATCGGATATACATGACCTAGTCATAATATCCCGATGGTCGCGCAGCACTTAAGAGTACTAATACCGTATCCTGTGTGACATCATCTCCACTATGACTGGAGTGATACTTCCGTCTTGACATCACACCCAATACTCTACGATTCTCAATATACCTAGTATCAGCGTACACAGAATCGGTTAAAGCCCTGGACTACCTAACCAAAGTATATTGATTGTCGTAAGCATTAGCGGTGCAAGTCTCAAGTTAAGACCAAATACACCTACCCTGATGTCGGACTCCCATAGACACATAGTCAAACTACCAATGGGATTCCGAGGGGGTCTATCCAGAGCGAAGCTGTTTTCCGTACCATCGATGAAACACAACCTCCTACCGCACATGCATAAGTATCCAATACTTAAATATATGAGAACTATGTCGTTGTGCCCTCACAACGCGCACAAGTGCGATACTAGTCTTTTACGTATTTATCGATGTCCAATCTCGATAATACTCTGACTAAGGATATTTAATGATTTATCCTTCGTTGATTGATACTGTCTCATATCATTCTCAATCAATGAACAAATCATAAGGACCTCTCATCATTTATATATCTAGGTGATCTAATCACAAATGATAAGAGTGCAATCTCCTTGTCACATAGTTAATATGTACAACAACACAATGATCTGTACAAATAGTGACGCTATGGGTCATAATTGTCCAACAATGTTAGGTTTATTTTATTTTTATTTTTTCCCCTTGGCTTATAATAAGCCTTTTTAAAATATATCTTGAAATATGTTGACTTTTCGAGAAAATGGGGGGTTAAACCAAAAATATCCATTAACTAGGGGGCTTGGTTTAATTTTGTTTACTTTTAGGTGTACGCTTAAATTAGAGTTAGTATTGGGCTTTTATTCATGGGTTGAGCCCAATAAAAAAATTGGGCTCATTAGGACTATATCCAAATATGGCCCACTCACCCACTATGTCACCATAATTTTTGTTAATAGTAGGAGAAAATTTCTTATCTAGATCACGACGTAACGATTTTAGTTAAGCTTTGAAATTTCGGGTCGTAGTAATATTATTATTATTATTATCATAAGTAATTTTTCTACACACCTGTCATTTTATGGTTTTGGTGGACACAAAGTTACAGACTGCATCTATTGCTGTTTGTTAAAGCTTTTGATATTTGGAACCACCTACTTTCTATAACTTTTATTGAAACTTATTTCAAAAAAGAATGTTAGAATAAGATTATAGTTAGAAAATAAAATAACATAATAATCTTTCTTTTAAGGTTGAATTTTATTTGTTTGAACTGGGTAAATTCTCGAATAAGATTGATTTTGTACTGTAAATAATTTTATAATAAAAAAGCAACCCTTTTGTTATTCCATGGGGTTTGTGTATGTAAAAGTAGTTGTTGACAAAAGAAAATTTGTCACCCTAGAGCGAAATCACCCTAGCACCAAAAGAGTAAAGAAAAAAGGGCGACGAGGGCAAGGAAGGCGACAAAGAATCCAGGACAATCGAAGAAGCGATTGGGACCAAGACACGTAATGCGGTTGATCCCACGACTACAGTAGTTAAGCAGTTTTTCTCTCCATGATCAAGGGGTTCAGACGCACAGCTCAATGATTGAAGACACGATCCAGCAACTACAGAGAGATACTGGCACTGCTCAAGGGTCTTAGAAGCTCCACTATAAAAACTCACTAGTACAAAGAGAATAAGAAAATGATCAAATAAACACTCAAACAAGCATCTTTTTTATCTTTTAGTTTTTATAACTTTTAGGACTGTAATTTATGTGCTTACGCCCCTTGGAGGCTTATTCACTTAATCAAACACCTCTTGCTGGGAATTTGTCTTAGGAGGTTTGAACCATACACGTTTCTCTTTCTTCTTCGGGCACAAAAATCACACAAACAGCTTTTTGGCAACCACAATGGGAGATTTGGTGTAAGCATTGGAGATGCCTCCGAAAAGAAACACTCAAACTGGCTCAAGACAGAGGAAGGAGGACTGGAGCAAACCAACGAGCCCCACGTTCTAGCCGTAGTGGGTCATTTCGTGGGTCCGACAGACGCTAGTGGATATGAATCTATGTGAGAGCTCAGCCCTAATGCGGTCCGTGCGTTGTTAGGTGAATTCACACAAGATGTTGTCGAACAAGTTAGGCTGTAAAATACTTATATCATAGATAAATTTGTCTCGACTAGCAATTCACATTATGAAAAATATGGCCAAACACCTAAGTTCATTAAATGAATTAATTGCCAAATGTGTAAACAGTGGGACAACACTACCTTAGACTACGCCTCTCCCTACACCGAGCAGTCAGGAGGCTGCTCCGAGTAATATTCCTCTCATAGGAGTCAGTATCCCTATGGTTTCCAGGGGAGGAATAAGTCCTGGGGGCAATGACCTATATTTAGGGCCAAATCTACCCAAGGGCCAAACATAGCACAACATAAAATGGTGTTGCCCCAAGCCGTCCAGGTTTCTCAGGGACAGAATCATGATTATGTCCCACCTGTGAGAGGGCCACAACCGCCACCCATAGCAATGCCATTTAATGGCAATGGTAAGTTAAAGGAATAAATGACCGAGATCTTTCAAAACCAATTCGGTCTAGGCATACGACCAATTCGGATAAGATATCAGAAGCCGTATCCTGATTGGATAAATGTGGTTTATCCATGGCCAAGAAACTACAAAATACCAGATTTTTCCCTATATACGGGGTATGGGGAAGTTTTTACCATGGAACACGTTGGGCGATTTACCCTTGAATGTGGAGAAGTCAATGATTTCCACAAGTTGAGGCTATTTTATGATTAACTATCGCGAGTGGCTTTCTTATGGTATATCAGTTTGCCGCCTAACTCGATGGAAAGCTGGCAGTAAATGGAACAGTTGTTCTACGCGCAGGTCTACAAGGCTGAAAATGAAGTGGCCTTGGCTGATTTGGCAAACTTAAGACAGTTGCCAAGAGAGAGGGCTGAAACATTCTTACAAAGGATTAAAGTGGCTTGAGGCCGATGTTACGTGCCCAGAAAAAGAATTCGTGAGAATCGCTGAAAGTTGCCTCAATTTCCACTTGAAAAAGAAATTTCAAGATCTTGAATTTTGGGACCTCCCCCAGCTCATCACTAGCGTGGTGCATTTTGAACGATTACTAAGGGAGGAAGAGGAAATGAAAAATTCTAGCAAAGGGACGTATTACAGGAGAATCGATTATGAGTGGCAAAATGGACGTCGAATCGGCCGATTGTGCTTGGCTGAATTGGTTAAAGGAAAGCCATATATTTGTAAAACGTGGGGCGAACCAAGATAAAGAAAAAAATGATAAAAACGGTAGAAACTTATATTTTGTATCACAAAAGTCGATGCCATATTCGATCAATTATATAATGACAAACAGATTAGCTTGAGCGATCGCCACACGTTGCCAAGCGCCGAGCAAATCGGTGGGAAAAAATATTATAAGTGGCATAATGCATGGTCCATTCAACTAATGACTGTCTTGTTTTTCAGAATGTTTTGCAGGATGCCATAGAATCTGGATGAATAACATTCGAAAATAAGATAGCAGTGGACAAAAAACCTTTTCCAAAGTTGGTAGAGTTAAATATGATCAACCCTAACGTTACAAAGACGAGTCTGCCAAAGGTCAGATTGGTTTTAGATGAAGAATATGATGGTCATCGTCCAAGGGCTCTGGAAAGGATCAAAGCGGCCCAAGAACATAGGGACTGGCAAAATCTCTGTACTCGGTTGCAATAACATTATAGAATGGATTAGGGAGTTGGAAGACACTTGTGAAAGGCCCATGAGGAAAAAGCCAAGAGTATGGCAGCCACGGACCTTCCCACCAAGGTTCTATGGCGAGAATTCAAACTTCGTCCAAAATATGAAGATGTTTAGGCCGAAAATTCATCGGCCTAAGATATGGCATTCATACCGAAGGCCACATTCGAGACAGCATCTAGGCAGGAACTATCCTAATGTGGATGAAATGATGAGGACACAGTTGAGGAGACACCAGAGAAATTATGGCCGTATGATGCGCCAACAAGGTGAGGTAAGGGCCACCACAGGCCGTAGTCCTCGTACCATAGAGAAACCAGAGGTAAGTAGCAAGTAAAAAGACAGTAAAAAAGGGATGATCACGAGCAGCGAGAAACACACCAAGTTTGACAGGTGAAAATGGGATGAAGTAGACGAAGATGAATCCCCTATCATCATTCAGTTCGGCAGTATGCCACCTGTTATGGCCAACCATTACCTGTTGCCAGGAAAATTCAAGGGGGACAATAGTGGGGAAGCTAGAACAAGCGAAAATGTTTATGAATGTGATGAAACAAAATTTACAGCGCTCGTGATAACAGATAAGGTGGTTTTAGGTGAAGAAATGACTGATATAGAAGAAGAAATAGACATCAGGACCGAAGCACGAAGAATGGGGATATCACAGAATCGGATTCTCAAAGAATTATACGACGCTGGAAACCCTACAGTCGGAACGTTAGGAGAGGACTTGGGAGGATCTCCATACCCCGTTCTATATGGGACGCCCAAAATAAGACGGATAATCACCAGGGAAGAAAAGTGAAAATTGGCCGTCAATAATATCTCAAACAATGCACCCGTCATATTACCACCTCCTGGATGGGATATAGGAGGAGAAGTACCTCGAGCCAGCGACGAGAGTGAGCAAAAGGCCTATCAGGGAAGATGATGTTCCCAAAGCCACCACTATAAATGACAAAGCACTTACGACCGTTATGTGTAAAAGTGAAGGCTAACGGGATACCTATCACCAAGGTGTTGATCGATAATGACCCAGCCATTAATGTAGTTTCGGTAAGGATGTTAAGGCGTTTAGCAAATTCAGAGGAGGACCTCATGCCTACAGAAGTGGTGCTAACAAGTTTTAATGGAGGGGCGACAACGGTCAACACTGGACTTGCAAGTAGGAAGTACTACAAAACTAATAGTATTCTTAGTTATAAATGGGCCGACAATATACAACATGCTCCTGGGATGAGATTGGATACAAGACAACCGATGCATTCCTTTATCTCTTCATCAGTGTCTAGTTTTCTGGAACCAGAGGGACGAGGTGGAAATAGTATATGCCGATAATAAGCCTTTCGCTACAGAGGACAAATTTGACCGAGTACTTCATGTGTGAAGGGAATTATGGGGAAAGTCCGACCATTGTGGCTCAAAAAGATGAGCAATACCCCGCAGGGCCCCTGCTAAATGATTTGTTCCCACAAACGAGACCAACTGTTGGTTTCTATTATTTGTCCCAAGGAAAGCATAAGACATATGAAATACAACGATATGAATATATAATAAACTTGAAGCATGGCGGAATCATACTTACAAAGCTTTGTGATGAAGAAGATGAACAAAAGGAAGCCCAAAGATCCTTGAAGTTTCGGCCAAGGTGAAGAAATGGAAGAAAGCTCCAAGCTTTGTGTATTCCAAGCTCCAAGGTGGTTCCCTATCACCTCCTTTGATTCCAAAATGTGCTAGACAAAGAGAAATTGAAGAAAAATTTTCTTCCTTTGCCTTTGGTGTTCTCGGCAAAATGGAGAGAGAAGGAGAGGCCTTTTTTTCTTTGTTTTTCTTCCAAAAGATTAATGAAAACAATACCAAAAATATTTGGTATATACTTTGTCAAAAATTCAAAGACTTTTCCCTCCAAAAAGGCATTAAATGCCTCCACCAACTTGCCTCATGAATAGTGACATCTAGTCACTTTAATAA